>ML829015.1:0-20986 GCA_009831015.1 Picea engelmannii | reverse complement strand
TTAAGTGGCCGTCCCTGAGCCGTTTAGATGTGCACGAGTATTATTTCAAATTCTGGACCCCCCCCCTCTCGTTAAATTCCGGAAGGTGAGAGGGGGTCCGGAATTCTTATGGTGCGTTGATTTAAATGTTGTGAGTTTGAATGGGCTGTACGGAGGTATGAAAGTGCATGGAGGTAAGGTGGGCGAGAGTGTGAAGGGGTGAGTGGAGTATGACGTAGGGGGGGGGGTGAGTGGAGGGTGACATGAGGTAGGTGGGGGTGACGTGAGGTAGGTAGACTTTAGGTTATGTAAATTTTAAGTTTTGTTTTTAACTTTGTTTTATGTTGTTTTATATTTTAAATTTTTTTATTTTATGTTGTGTTACGTGTTTTTCAATTTTGTTTTGAATTAATATGTTTTATTTTATTTGTTTTTTTTTTGTTTTTTTTGTTTTTTTTAATAATTTTTATTATGTGTTTTATATTATATGTTTTGCTTTTTAAATATTTTTTAGGTTTTTATATTGTTTTGGTATTTTATGTTTGATTTTTATATGTTTTTGCTTTTTTAATTTTATTTATTTTTTGTTTGTTTTAAATTATTTTTAATATTTTTATTTAATCCAAAAACTAACTTAGGTCTTAACTTAATTATTAATTAATTAGTTATTACTTAATTAATTAATAACTAGTTATTTATTAGCTAGTTTAACCTATACTAACATTATCAGTTAATCTAACTACCTTTATGGTTATTTTGTTCATCCTAAGTCTTGTTTATTCATGGATGGGTGGCGGGAAAAGTAGTCAATGGGGCCACAAGACAAGGGAGTGAGGGCGCATCGTGTATGAAGGATACAACAGGGTGATGGGGGATCGAGTGAAAAGAATGGAGGGAGGAAACGAGATCAACCGAGCCATACTTCGTCATCACGGGAGAAACGCCAAATCAACAGTCGAAGAATCGAGTCGCATATAATTATAGGACCCAAACAACGTGGAAGAAATATAGAGACGACACATGGCCCAATCTGATGGGTGACACATGTCAAGTTATAACTAGTACAAAAGGTATTTGAAAAGCATGAAACAAGATGACACATAGCAAGCATCAAGTGTGTCCATGTCACCCTATGTGATGTCAATAGGCCACGTTGTTAATGTTGAGGGACTAAAGAGTCCCCAACACCAACATTTCAACCTCCCATGGGGCTAGGCGGGAAGAGACGAGAATATCACCCTAAGCTTAAAGCCCCATACAAGAAGGCGCATTGAGCTCTAGGCTAAATATCCTCTAACCTAGAGTCCAAGCGTGAGTCCTTCACTTTTTATTTCACTTTTTAACAATATTTGATTTTTATGCGATTTTATAATTTTATTACTTCTATGTGAAGTTTTATACAATTAAAATAACAAAACTAAATTTACTAAAAAAATACAAATAATAAAAATAACAAAAAAAAAATGAGGAGGTATTTGTTTTGTATTTTTTTAGAAAAAAACAAAACTTAACCAAAGTTGGAAAAAGTTAACTCCTAAGTGATTAATTAAAAGAGTAATTTAATAAACAAAAAGTTGATTTAATAACTACCAAAAAAAATATAAAACATTAATTAAAAGTAGCTTAAAAGATTGGTACTTTAACATTCTTTTAGTTAAAACAAAATTAATTACAAAAGTGAACAAAATAACAAAAAGCTTATACTTAAAATAAATAAAAAATAATAAAATGAAAGAAATATATATACATCATGTTACAGTAACCATAGTGCATTATTTGAATTTATATATATAGTTATATTTTGAATTTAAAGTGTTAAATTAATAAAGATGGAAAAAGCCAAAAAATGACAGGAAACAAATAAGAAATAAATTCAGAGCGTAAGGATTTTGATCTCAAGTTAAATTTTTTCCTCATACAATTCATGGAGTTCTGAACAAGGTTACAATAGAAAGATCAAGAACGAGAAGAAAGAAGAGAGCTTAGCCAAAACATGATGGAGAGATGGCGGTGATAACACAAGGCGATGACCTGCACATTAGAAACTGATCAGCACTGAAGTAAAATCAAGCTTGAAATACAACAAACTGACAAGATAACATTTCACCTTATATAAAATCAACGAAGCTCCTCCTCGTTTCGTTCATTCGTTGCTTCGCAAGACCACCTGCTGCCGACAATCCCGTCAATCCCTACTAAAAGAGAGGATGGATGTTGGGTGGACAGTTTTGGTAGTTTGAGAAATTTCAGTTCAACAAACTGAGGCGTAATCAGTTTAGAACCAACCACATATTTTTAAATTTGTTTGAAAAACCTCCACATGTCATTTTTGTTTGTTTGTTTACATTTTGATGCTATCTCTAACTTTGCTACATCTAATACGATGAAGAAATAACGAGAATGATGGATGAAAATCCACAAATTTTGACAACCATGACCTCATCCATGTTCCTTCCACGAGTGAAGATTTTAAAGGCAAAACTATGCATGTATTCCAAACAGGATAGTCTAAATTCTCACTTCCAAGAATACATTACAACACAAGCTGTGCTTTAGCGGAAGAAAAACTTATGGAACTTTGCCTCGCAGAAATATTACTCTGCACGCGGGCAATACAAATTCGAAAGCTGAATTCTGACGAATCTATCTGGTTCATGGACTTCGATATATCATCCACTTAAAAGGGAGTACTTGTAATCATTGGATTCCGAAAACCGAGAGTTCTTGACTTATGCTTCTTTCAATATGAAGTGTAATGTGTCAAAGACTTAACCCAAACTTTGTATCCTCTTTAAATATTTGCAACTTGTGCTCATGACATTCGTTTACTTTTTTTTAGAGGGCATAAGGTGCCTTGAATGAAAGCTTTAATAAATATAATCTCAATAATAAGGTTGGTTATTGAAATATGGAAAAGGCATGTGTGTATAAAACATGATGGAGTGGTTTCAAAACATAAAGTAGTGAAACAATATTGCCCATATAATGATGTATTTAATTTTTGGTATGTAATGAAAAAGTGATCAGAATTATAAGTTAAAGTTATGGTAATAAAGTGAGGTATAGGGTGATGAAGTAAAGAGAGGTATATGAGAAATGAGATACAATTTTTTAAAATGGTAATAAAGTGAGGCATAGGGTGATGAAGTAAAGAGATGTATATGAGAAATGAGATACAAATTTCTAATAGTTCAAGAGCCTCACAACCTTATCAAGTGCCATATCATCTTTTTCAAATGCATCTGTGTCTATCTCGGAGTCTGTAAATTGTGCAACTTCAAAATTGATCACTAACCATCTTCATCATAAATTAAAATATTATTTAATGACATCTTCTTTGAATGTGTGGCAACTACTTAGCGGGAGCACACAAGACTTTGCGCAAGCGATTGCTAAATGAGAGGGGGAGCCTGGAAACGCTTTGTCGGCTGAGTACTGTTGACAAAAATTGTTGTCAACACACGTCACTCTAGTGCTTTGTGACTTTGGAACTCCGGGCTTTGAAGGTTTCTTCTACGACACCCTTCAAAACTCTCGAACGTCGAATTTCCGAACAGGTCCACATCACTCTAGGTGACATCATCATACCATGTCACTCTGGCATTCCAGGAATTCAACACTTCAGGCTTCAAAATATTTCACACCCACATACTTGATAACTCTTGAATGTCGAACTTGCGAACAGTTGTTCCTCGGAGCTCCGGTACTTCAAAAAACTTCTCATCTGCACACTTTAAAACTCTCGATCGCCGAGCTTTCGAACTCCCGATCAGGTCCATGTCACCCACGATGACATCATCATGTCGCATCACTCCGGTGCTCCGACACTTTGGGACTTCAGGACTTCGAAGAATCCCACACCAGAGCACATCAAAACACCCGAACGTCGAACTTCTGAACAGGTGTTCCCCAGAGCTTCGAGACTTCAGAGCTCTAAGGCTTTAGAACTTCGGGCTTCAAATAATTTCACTATTGAACACCTCCCCACCCCCAAACTGTCGAACGTTGAAATTTCAAACACCTGCTAATCTTTGGACACGTGTCCCCGAATATGAACGGTTTAGATTGGTTCTGAACTTTGGAACTTCGGGGAAAACTCCACTCCACGCAACCACAAACAGATTTCCTTGAATGTCGAACTGTTGAACCACTTGGGGGATCCAACGGTCTGCCTTCTCCCAAATAATCTATGGTGTATATTCACTCCGGGACTTCGGAGCTTCGGGGGGGTTTCCTCCTAATCTTAAAATTTGTCGAAGCAACAAAGTCCGAAGGGCTTGAAGGGTTAATCATCGTGCTCCCTTCCCAAATTTGATGGATGTGGAGGATTTGGATATTTTTTTAACAGATCCTATGCCCACTACGGTTTCCCGAATTGCTACACCTCCTAAGATTTCAAACACAGTAAGGTTGGCTCTCAGTGCCCTCTTGGCACTCATGGACACTCTGAAACTCGAATTCTGTCCATTTCGACAACAATTCTCTGTAAAAATTTTACTTCAATTTCCACTTACACGGCCCAATCCAGGCTCAGTGTTGAAAACCAGAGCTCTGATACCAGATTGTCACACACCCAACCATAGACATGTTGGGCTATGCCACACTTAAACTCTTGCAGAACTTATTACATTGTAACATTCCCAACCTACCTAGATTGGATCATGCCACTTAAAAACTTACAATATTTTCATTTGTATACATGTAACTTTAAACAGACAAATACATTCTACAAATATACACATTTATGTGGAAATAACAGTAAACATATACATGCAACATACATAAGAAATGCCCACAATTATACTACATGTATAAATACACAACATGCAATTAAACACATAATTGATACTTATATTTTTATAGAAGACCACCAACTGTGTGCAGGCCTTCCATGATCCTCCCAGCCTTAGACCACGCTACTCATCACTCTCAGTAGTGGGTCACCCCCAAGCTAGGACTAAACTCCACCTGGGTAAAGGGATTCCTAGGCTAGGTTGAGACAACATGAAGATACACAATCAACATGAAGGATTTCGTTCCAGGATGCCAACTCAAACTACCAGCCTACAACCTCTCATTCCCCACATGCTTGTCCCACCCCAAGAAGTGTGCCCCTTCTCTGTTCAACAATCCTTCGATTGCCCCACTTCCCTTCAAGGGATTCAACAAGAGGTCGAACATGAATTCTCATAGCGCTATAGTTGCAGTTGGGCTTCCTCAGGAAAAATCACTTCCCCAACAAACTCTCTCACCTAAAGAGAGTTGCTCACTGGCCTGACAAATCGCCTATTCAATTCACAGGCCTGTCAACCCACATCTTCAAACCCACATGCCTGAATACCTTCTTCTTCTGTCCATCTCCTAAGTCAATCAAGTATGGGAGATGGCAGCAACAAAGTTCGGGTATGGAACAGGTAATGGCAACAACCACGCTCAGTCAAGTAACTGCGTTGGCAACAACAAAATTCATGTAAATCACAGTATGGGCTCATGGAAGGTATAGGTGCGCTACTCCTCCCAAGATAGGTATGGGTTACTGCTGGTAACGGAAAATGTACATGGTATCTTAGAGTGCACACAAGTTCTAGAGGTGCATGAATGATGTAGAGGTCGATTCCTGCAGGGAATGGATGGTTGCGTGAATGCTCAATGAGTGAATGGGAAAATATGAGAAAACATACTAATTTTCCCACATATATTTGCATGTGCCCTGGTTGACACATGGCTCTCCAGGAGTTCGCTTCTCTCCACTTGGGATTCATGCTCTTTCCCAGAACTTAAAATAAAATAATTATCCTCACCATAGTCTTTAGGAATAATAATATAATATTCCCTTAGAGTCAAGCCCTCTAGCTTAGCCCCTTTTCCATGCTCTTATCCCCTCCCTTTCCCTTCCTAGTGGAGTTTAGTCCCCCTTACTCTTTTACCGTGGTCCATCTACACACAACAATGTATTATATTAATGATATGAGTGTTTACATATACAAAATTAGGCTCACTGGTCTTTAGCATTTAGGCTCTCTGACCTAATCATCACATAAGCCTCCTAGCTTATAATCACTTGGCTGACGAGCCTATAAAACATATTTACAATTCAAGTGGGGCTTGGTCTTGGGGTATTACACCTACATTCAATGTTGTTGACCCCTATGAGTTTCATGAAGGGGACAAAAGAGCAGATGAAGGTGCCCTCAACGAATGGGAACAACATCTACCAATTAAGTCTGAGGAGTAGATTGAAGAAATTCTTGCTACCAAAATTGGTAAGAAGACTCGTCGGAAGGAGTATATGGAATATTTGATCAAGTGGAAGAATCGAGGAGCAAAAGATGCATCGTGGGTGACTGAAGATCAGTTAGGACATGTGCAGAACTCTTCACTTCAACAGTGATCTACACATGAGTTGGAGCTCATGTTTTTCTTACCAGGGGTGTTTGATGCAAGAGCATCCTTGGTCTTGGGCAATCCGCATCACCCAAAAATATTTCCATTATGCAAATAGGAAATAATTTGAATAAGGACTGTGTTAGTGGTCCATTTTATTTAGTCAGTTTGTTTTAAATTCAAACTACTGATTACTCCTACAACTACTCTTGTTATGCTGAAACTCATGATGAAACACGTGTTGAAACTCATGATAAAACTCGTGTTGAACCATGTGTTGAAACTTGTGTTGAAACACATGCACATAATGAAATTTTACAAGTGTTGCGACATTTCTTTATTTGCAACATTGTGGTTGCATGCATTTGATTTTTCCACACTGGTATGCATTCATGATGGGTTGCAACTATCATGGATAAAGGACAAAATGTGACCTGAGGCCAAAAGGAAGTTGGAGAGATCCGGAAGACAGAGAGATGGTTTGAGTAACAACTCATTCTTGGAGGGAAGGAAAATCGTTTTAGAGCTGAGGAGGATTTTTAAAAATAAATGGAGCGCGATTTTGAAGGGGTTGGTGAACCATGAAGCAATGAAATCGTAGAAGGTGGACTGGAGAGAAAGATTCCAGATTGGGTGAGCACACAGGAAGGTGAAACATAATTGCAGCCCATACACGCAGACCATTACCCTCTAGATGATTTCCTTGTGGTTTTAAGCCACACAAGCAACAATTCATGACAATCCTTTTGGCTTAGGCTCAATGTAATCGAGAAATATGTTCTCTGCATTGAATTAATAAATGAATGGCATTGAAATTTGTGGGTTTTCGAGTGTTTTAGTTTCCAGTGGATTCCTCATTATTTGGAAAAAGTATTTTTGTTTTATTTTTCTGTTGTACATTCTGTAGCAGGGTATGTGTTGTAATTGTGTGCATGTTGCAGCCCAATTACCTCTGCATTACTTACAATAATCTTAGAAAATCCATGTAGCTTCTAAATTGTTTCCATGAATTTTGTATCTAATCTACTTGCTTTAAAATGATGAGAAAGAGAGAAAAATGGGCATACTTTGTGAGTTGATCCACCACTACCATGATGACATTCTTTCCTTTGGACTTGGATAGACCTGTAATAAAATCCATTGAAACCTCTTCCCAAAGTTGATTTTGCATGGCTAATCGTTATAGGAGACCCAAGGTCTTGATTGTCTCTCCCTTACTCTAATGGAAAAATATATATTCGTCCAAAAACTTTTGAATTTTAGTTTTAAGACCTTCCTAGGAAAATCCTTCTTGATCCCATGGTAAGTTTTCAAGAACCCTGAATGTCCTCCTATAGGATAAGTGTGCAATGCCAAAAGGACCTTTTGTTTGAGTTGGGAATTCTTACATAACTGTAGGTAATCTTTATACCATAGTGAATCATTCTTTCACATAAATTTATCTGATGCACTTGAGTCTTCTTGTGGTTATTGAATGATCTTGCATATATTATAATCTTGCTTCTATTATATCCTTTCTTCTTCCACCCAATCAGATTGAAAAATGGGAATAGCACACAATAAGCCCTCTATGTCTTCTTCTTTCCTTCAAAGTGCATCTGGCACAACATTTTATTTTCATTTTTTGTGGATAATTTCAAATTCATAACATAGCATCTGTGTATCCATTTTTGTTACTCTTATGAAGATAATCATTGTTCTAAGAAGTACTTCAAGCTATCATGATTGTTTTTTACCTTGAAGTGTCTTCCTACTGTAAGGTAGTCATTTCTTAACTATGTGTAATATGGACAACATTTCCTTTTCATAAATGTGTTTGAATAAATTCTCTCTTTTAATCTGTTTTAAAATAACATCAGAGTTTTATGAATGACTTTCAGTTTGCATCACTACTTATGTAGTTCTTGTTGTACCTACATATATCTTGTTTAAACTTGATGATTTTTTATTTTTCCCTCTTTCTTCTTTCTCGTGATTCCCTCCATGAGTGAATCATCATAAAATCATGCCATAAATTTTTTGCAGAAATTTGAGGAGAAGAAGATACCAACAAACTTTACTTTCAGCTTCAAAACAATAACCAAAAGAATTTTGAGTTCTAAGCCTGCTATGATCGGACTTCCATGATATTGACTCAAATTTTCATCACCTATATAAAAGCTCGCAAATTGTTGAGAAGCCTATGATTATAACTACTATATAGCTATTAGGTGGGGTCCCCAAAGAGAAAATGCAAAATAATTGGTCTCTAAAAGCTTTTCTTCATCACAATATTTTTCAGTTTTGTCCTCTGCAAACATTGTTCATGGTTATCTTGGTCATGTGTATGGTTAATGTTGAAATATTTCACTTGCATGATGTTTTGGATGCAAATAAGTTTTAATATCATGGCAGTTTGATGGTCTTTAGAAGCATTCTTGTTCTCAACATTCCAATAAAATAATGAACAACACATGTATAAAGACATTAAGTCATGCAAGCATTGCTCTATCTACAATATTGAAAGTTACATGCTATGATGGTGTTTAAGGTTGGTTTGTGTTATCATTCCAAAGTTGATATACGATCATCATATCTATCAAATATTTGGTTGCATGGTTATAAAATTCTTTTTTGGGTTTATGTGATTGAAATACCCATTAAGAAATACCACCTAGTATGGACTTATATGGCTCTTACCCATATGCAAATATCATTGGTTATATGGTGTTAAAGACTTTGGGTTATGATTCAAATCATATAATACTTCACATTGAAAATAATTTGATACATAGTATAGTTATGAGGTATATTATATGTGACTTGTTGGTTTCGGGTTACGAACCACATGTTACATATAGTTGCAAAGGCTGATGTAAATTGCATGTGGTATAAGTTTATGGTATGGTTTATAATGGATTTATTTCCAGCGAGCTCGAGGTTTATTTGATTTTATATATTGATGGAATCCACATACTACAAGGGTTTTGTTTGATGACATGGCATATATGTAATCAAAATGTTTGGTTGGCATAATGTCGAAACTCGCCATGAATGAAGGCGACGAGACGTGGGTAATTACTCCACAGTTGTTCTCTTTCATTCTTCATTCACCTTGAATTTCAATCATTTGTGTTGTTAGAGGCTGAAAGAAAGAGATATGAGCTATGTTGATGAAGACCCTCGCACTTGGTAGTTTGATAACAAACTTGGTCATCTGTCACTGGTATAAAAGCTTTCTGGTGCAAAGGTATGGAATTTCAGTTGGTTTACATCTTCTACAATAATTTTGTCACTAAAATGATTAAAATTGGCTCTGGTTTGACATCTCTATGTGTATGGATGTTTTCTCTTTCCCTTCTCCATCGTTCCTTGAAAAAAAAATGAAAAGAATATTTTCTTACTAAAGATTGATAACATTCAATTCTTGCACTTTCCATTTCAATTTACAATGAAAAGAAATGTTTCTTGACTATCCCTCTTTATCTACGGTGGAGATTTGAACTTGAGCTCTCTGTATTTGTTTATTTATTAAGGTCATGCTGGGAAATACCCATCCAGTTATGGGGTTTTGGTGTTATATTTTAATAATGGGTTCGACCCAAAACATTATCTTTTCACATGGAGTTGTACAAGACTTCAAGGTTTGTATATATGATTTCTCCTTTTTTTTATGAAAGGTTGAGCATGGAGTTAAACCACCCATTGACAAAAGGTCACTCGCATGCCTTTGAGTATTACTAGGTCTACCCATTGACAAAAGGTCACTCGCATGCCTTTGAGTATTACTAGGTCTTCTTTTGATTTTATTTTTTTATAATTTTGGAACCACTATATATGGCTATCTTTATCTTTAAGACTTGATTTGATGATTTGTTTGGGGTTGTTGAATCCACATGCAATCAATCTTTCGATGCTCCGTCGCACTCTTGGATCCATTTGGTTTACAAGAAGTTATGAGTTTGAAACCCTAGCATGATATTAAATTCCAGATTCATATCGTTTGAGCCACACAAACTTATTCTCTTTATCATTTGATTGCCAACGTCTTATGGTATTTAATTGCAAGTTCTTTTGAAAACAATTTAGTTGTTGACGACTTCACTTTGAGTTTGAAGTCATGCATTGAAATTGTAGGTTTCAAACTTTTCTTTGTAAATGATGGGCTGTGAGATTCGAACCCTGGTTTTCAAATTGATATATACGATGTAATACAGTCAAACTATGGTTATTCTTTTGATTATTTGTGGCCTGTTGGAGTTTTGATCAACGTAACAATGATATGGTTGAGCTTGATTTTGTTGTCATAATTGTTGATTTCATTCTCATTTGGTATTCACGAATGGTTATTTGAAGGATGTTGTGAGATGGTAAATAAATAATAACGAATTAAATGTTATATTGTGGTGGTATTGGACGATGAATTTCAGTTTTAATAAGCATACTATATGGCTTTACTACTATTTAAGATTCCTTGTTAAATCCCTAAGCCCTACATGCATATTCTAATTGAAATTTACATATGCATGTGGTTAAGTGAGAATATATGTTCTATTTGAAATTTACATATGCATGTGGTTAAGTGAGAATATATGTGGACGATGCTACAAGTTTGCATTTAAAAGAAATAAGTAATTTAAGGTATATGAATGATTACATAGACCCATTCATCTTTCATCAATTCCACTGCACACAAATTATTCCCTCTAATCCCTTGCATTGATTTCATGTTTTCAAATATGCCCCATCTATGTAATTAGGATGAAATATGTGGCATCATAAATGACACTTTCTGGATGTATAATCAAAAGGAAATTTTTTGTTATGACAACTATGAAAATACAACCTTGAATACATCTCTAGAATGGTTAGTTTTTGGTTTAATTGAGACAAAGAACAATAGGGACAGTTTTGGTCAATGACTTGGTGAAAGTGAAGTTCATTAAAAGAAATTCATATATTTATTATATAGTTTCCCTCATCAATATCACTTTTCATAAGCATTCTCCTAAACTCCCTATCATTAATTTCCTTTCTCCATTATAGCCATGTCCATATAATAAAATATGCATAAGAAAATGAATTGTTTGATGTGGCCAGCATGGTAAAAATAACATAGAAACATATAAGTAATTTTTTGATTGGTAAACACTTGCATATTGATATAGTTTGAAATAAAATATGGACATTCTTCTTTTGGAAGTAATGATCAACATGTATGGTTTGCAGATTTTGATGTTGTTTACTGGATGTGATGGTTGGATGATGTATTTATGACCCTGTTGCATTTTCCCTTTTCATAACCCATTTGTGTTTCACGGTAGAGTCGTGTTAGAGCCTTAGACAAATTCTATTATATGTCTTATCTTACTGGCATTTTATGCTTGTGCTAATTGGATTGTCATTGTTTTAGATGAGCTTCTTCAGTAGAGGAAGCAATAGAGGTGGGAACAAAGGAAGAATAGGTTGAGGGCCTAACACCTTTTGGCATCCTGGTGGGCACAAAACACAAATATTCTCTATTCATTTTGACGCTGACACTGATGAGTTCCAACATCTGATCCAAACGGGAATTTGAACCTTGATGATCAACAAGCCTTGCCACAACCTCATGCAGCCCAAAATGTTATCTTACAACCTCACCTTGGAATTGTGAACATCCATGAGTCTCCTTTGTATCCTAACATTGACAGATGGGGTAATTTAGCTACTAATCCTTCTTATGGATCCAATCAGTGTCTTGTGCCTTCCCCTCCACCAATTCATACTATTGTTTCTAGTGCATATGTTCCTTTACCTCTGGTTCAACCAGTGCTACATGTTCACACAGTCGCAACATATGAGTCCATGCCTCCTCCTCCTCCAAAGGATCATAAAATCACACCACATTGCTCCTAGAATGACAAAGGTAAACAACTTGTTACTTCAACCAACATGGCTAGATCCTCTTCCTCTGCTCATTCAAATATTAAATCAACAACTAGTGGGAAGATAAGTGTACATGAAGAGCATCCTGAAATTGCCTAGTTGGAGGACAAGTCCCAATATGAGAACTTTATTAAAGAAAGAGAACAATTTTTTAGGAAGAAATTTCTTGAATTATTTTGATCATGTTTTGGATTGATTTTGACTATGACATTTTTTGAGGATAGATGGCAGAACCATGATATTTGATTTTGAATTTTTTTGAAATATCATGTTATTTTATGGGAGACATAAGTGTTATATGCCATGATTATGAGATGCATGTTTTTAGTATGTTATATGATGCTGATATATTTTTATATTTGATTGGTTTTATGATGGAGCGATAAGGAAAATATATTTATGATTTTTGAAATAAAAAGATGCATAAATAGAGGGGGACCCCAGCTATTTAGTTATTGTTTATTTATTAATTATCCTTATCAATACAAGTTATTTGTCCTATTTATTAACTAATTCTATTTAACTTTAGTAAACTAAACATATCTCAAATACTTGATGAACTACCTTTTGGAGAATACAAGGAAGAACCAAAGGACAAATAAGACATGATGAATTTGAGAGAAACACTTCTAATAATGTTTTCTCTTGTTTCATATTGAGATTTCTGAGTTTCATCATTCCATTTTCCGAGTTTCTTAAAAATGCTTAATCCTCTTGTTGATAGTAGGATCTTTCTAAAGGTGGAAAAGAAGAAAGGACTAGGAAGCATTGATATTTGACATGCTTCAGAAGGTCGTTCAATTCTCTTGATAGCCTGTGTAGTTTTATTAGAATTTATGAATTAAGTTTCAGGTCTGATTAAGATTATTTTGGAGAGTCAAGCTTAGTGGGATTGTGACTTGGTTGATCCATTGTATACAGTCTTGGTCTTTTTCTTTCAAATACCAGTTGTCTATGTATGATGTTGAATTCCATATTTTATTTCTAAGTATGATCTTGGTCCTCAGCCTCGCAAGGGTTTGAAAAGAGGCATTCTTGTTGTAACTCAGAAAGCATTTTATCAACAAAATACAATTTTCTCAATTGAGACTTGTGTATTTCTTATTTTCAGATTGTAATATTTATTTACTTCATTCTTTTTTATTTAGTAAATATTTACAAAAAAAAATCTTTTTAAATTTTATTTTACTATTGAAACACATAACTTTAAAATAACATCAGGTCCAAGAACATTTTTCTTGAGGGATGATTGGTATTTTTGCAAGGCTATAAACCCAGAGTGACATTCCTGCCTATCTTAGCTTAGCCTAGTAAGACTTGAAAATGTTTGAGTGAGGATTTTCCATTCCTCACCTCAACAACGATGTCCTCTATCTAGATCATGAACACTTGAAATGGTGGCAATGGTGTAAAATATATCGCTAAGGGTATGTTTCTTGGACATACTTTGTGGCCAAACTTTATGAATTATTTGACACCAGAACACACCATCTGGACCATTTGACCAAGTTGAAACAATTTGTTACCATGGAAGATTTTATCCCTGCATTTGAGAAATTGGCTTTAAAAATAGAGTGCATGTATGATGTCTTCTTTAGTGAATTCTTTATTAATGGCCTAAAGGATGAAATATGAGCCCAGGTCCTCCTGTCTCGCCCCCATACTTGGTTGGAAGATACTCAATGTGTCAAGGAATCACAACATGTTTTCTTTTCCTAGAACCAAAAACCCTCTTTTCTTCCTTGTCCTCTACCTACCAATAATTCCCCTCATACCACTCCTCTAAAGATCCAAAAATTAACTCAGGCATAATTGGTTGAACACCAACTAAAGGGTCTTTCCTATAATTGTGATGACAAATGTTTTTCAGGGCACAAGTATCAACAACATAAGATTTTTATGGCCATTTATGAGGATGTTTCTAATGAAGAGGCAAAAGTTTCCTTGGTGGAAGAACTACCCCCAATAGTTGATCCTACTCCACCCTTTGATCCACTAGAAATTGATCTATTGATTTCGCTGCATACCCTCATTGGATTCTCTGCTCCCCAAACCCTCAAGCTCATTGGCTACATTAAGCATGGGAAGGTCATAATCCTCGTTGATAGTGGCAACACCCATAATTTTATTCATCATTTCTTTTCCCAGTAAATCAATTGCTATATACGTGTAGTAAAAAAATTCCATGAAATTTGGCAGGCATTGTGAAAATGTGCGCCTACAAATTGGTTAGTACCACTTGAAATCTCATATGTTTGCTATCGACATGGGCGGTTTTGACATTGTGCTCGGTGCTAAATGGTTACAAAATCTAAACCCCATCCTCATGGACTTTAAGGACCTCACCATGCAATTCCAATAGGAGTGACAGTGGTAAAAATTCCAAGACATCACAACAGGTTCACTTGAGATCACCAGTTCCCAGCAAATGGAAAAGTTACTCAAAAAAGGTCACTCTAGCATTATTTCCCAACTCCATTCCATTCACATCATTGAGAAATCCTTTGTGAACCATGACCTCCAATCTATATTGTCCTGACACCAAGCTATCTTTAACACTCCCCATGGAATTCCTTTTTCGCGTGGTTACCATGATCATTCCATTCCTTTAGTACCCGACAATATTCCACCCAATATTCACCATTATTGTCATCCCTTTTCCCGAAAAAATGAAATTGAGAAAATTGTTCAACAATTGCTCGAATATGGTGTTATTCATCCTAGTACCAGCCTCTATTCTTCTCCAATATCCATGGTACTCAAGAAATAAGGAACTTGGCATCTGTGTCTTGATTTCAATGATCTCAACAAACTTACAAGGAATGGAAAATTTCCCATTATTGTCATAGATGACCTTTTGGATGAATTTAGTGTTGCCCAATACTTTACAAAACTTGATCTTCATTATGGCTACCGCCAAATATGCATGAAAGAGGAGTACATCCCCAAGAATACCTTTATAACTCATGAGGGTCACTGTGAGTTCTTGGTCATGCCCTTTGGCCTATGTAATGCCCCCTCCACTTTTCAAAGTCTAATGAATCATGTCTTATTTATTTTCCTCTGTCATTTTGTCTTAGTTTTCTTTGATGATATCCTCATCTATAGTAAAAGTTGGCAAGCCCATCTCTCCCATGTAGCTCAAGTTATCCATCTATTATCTCAGCAAAAACTTTTTCTCAAACAATCTGAATATTCTTTTGGCACCTTTGAAGTTGAGTACCTGGGTCATATCGTAGGGAAGGATGGCGTATGGGTTTATCCTTTGAAAATTGAAGCTATGAAGGATTGGCCTCACCCTAAAAATCTTAAAAGGTTGAGTGGTTTCTTGGGTTTAATGAACTATTATCGTAAGTTTTTTCATAATTATGGAAAAAATGCAGCTCCTCTCATTGCTCTCCTTAGAAAGAATGCTTTCAGTTGGAATCCAACAGTTGATCAATCCTTCCAAGCCTTGAAAGATGCTCTGTGCACAACCCTTGTTCTGACTCTACCTGACTTCACCAAGACTTTTGCCCTGGAATGTGATGCATCAGGAAAAGGAATTGGGGCATTCCTCATGCAAGATGGTAGACCTTTTGCTTTCACTAGCAAACAACTATTAGAGAAACATTTAATCCAATCCACCTATGAAATGGAAATGTTGTTTATTTTTCATGCAGTGGATCTCTGGAATCCTTATCTATTAGGGAAATGATTCCAAGTTAAAATTTATCATCATAACCTCAAGTATTTTATGGAACAAAGAATTTCATCCATGGAGCAGCAAAAATGGGTGACCAAGTTGTTTGGATATGATTATGAGATAATCTATAAAAAGGGTAAAGAAAACGTGGTTTTTGATGCTCTTTCAGGGAAATATGAAGATGAAGGGTCCCTCTTTTCCCTCTCCTTCATTATAGTAGAATGGTTTCAAGTTGTTCACCGGAAATTGTTGCAAGACTCCAAACTTTCTAGCATGATCCAAAAATTGCAACAGGATACTCAAGCTTCCCTAGGGTACTCTTCGAATAATGAAGAGTTTCTCTATAAATGTATTTTTCATTTAAGCAAACAATCAAAACTTAAATCCACAATGCTCTTTGAGTTGCATAATTTACCCACAACTCAACATTCATGGTTTACCAAAACCTAAGAATGGGTCAAACGTTCTTTTCCCGTGAAGGTATGAAACATGACATGTATACCTTTGTGGCTGAATGTGATACATGTCAATGCAATAAGGGTGAAACAATCAAAGCTCCAGGCACACTCCAATTGCTCCCAATTCCCCCTGTTATTTGGATGGATATTTCTATGGATTTCATTGTTGGCTCTCCTAAATCAGGCAATAAGTCAATCATCATGGTGGTAGTATATCGTCTCTCCAAATATGCTCATTTTTGTGCTCTTCAACACCCATTCATTGCATCCATAGTGGCTCAATTTTTTATGGATAATATATTCAAACTCCATGGCATGCCCCATTCTATTGTCTCTGACTGAGACCCCATTTTCACCAACAATTTTTGGCAAGAATTTTTCAAGATCAAGGGAACCAATTTCATCTCAACATCGACTATCATCCCCAGACTAATGAACAAACTATAGTTTTCAACAAGTGTTTGGAAACATATTTGTGTTGTTCTGCAACTGACAAAAAAATGCAATGGTCTATGTGGTTACCCCTAGATGAATGGTGGTACAACGAATCTTACCATACTGCCACTTGCATGATTCCTTTTGAAATAGTCTACGGGAAAAAACAATTGCCTTTTATGTCATACATGCTAGGTGTCTCCAAGGTTCAGGAGGTTGAAAACAATCTTATAGTTTGGGAGGCCATTCTCCGTGCCCTCAAAGAAAATTTGGTCATGGCTCAGAATCACATGAAGCAAAAAGCAGATCAGGGTCATTCTGAACGCCCATTCAATGAAGGGGACTAGGTGTTTCTTCATCTGCAACCTCATAAGAAGACCTCACTCAAAGTTGAATGTTTTCATAAACTTACCCCCAAATTTTATGGTCCTTATACAATTCTCAAGCGACTGGGACCAGTGGCCTACCAACTAGCTCTGCCCAGACATTCTAAGCTCCATCTTGTTTTTCATGTCTCATGCTAAAGAAAGTGATTGGAAATAAGTGTTAGACTCAAACCAATATCCCTAAGTTGGATGAAGAAGGTTCCATTTTGTTGTATCCATAAGTATTCTTTGACGAGCGAGAGCGTCGTCTCTGTCAATGCACCATCAAAGAAGTGTTAGTCTAGTGGAAAGATACAACTCCAAAATATGCCACCTAGGATCCCGCTACCGTTCTGCAACAATTTCTCCATATCAATCCTTGAGGACAAGGTTTTTCTTCAAGGGGGAGGGCATGTTAGGGATCTAACCTCCATAACCCCTCATGTACGTAGAAAAAGGCCTATGTAGATCAAGGACCTAACAAATCTAATAAAGACTGATATTAGTTAATAAGGCCTATTTAATAATGTGAACAAGTCTCATGTAAGAATACTTAATAAAAGCTTTCACTTCCATAAAGATCCTCCTATAGAATGTTATTTAGAAGATAGAATTAGTATAAATAGGAATAGAAGGCATGAGAAAGTCTCATCTTTAGAATTATTGTAGTAGAGATTTTGTCTACTATAGGTTGCCGCCTTGAAGAGAAAAGTGAACATTACTTTCATTCAATAAAGATATTATTTGTAGTGTTGTTATTCTCATTATTTTGTTGTTTCGTTGATAATTGTTGTAGTATTTTTGTTTATGCTTATTATCATACATATGGAACCTTACAAATTCATCTAATAATTCATCAATGATAGGAATAAGAAACTTATCTTTAATGGTCATTTTGTAGAGCTTTATATAATCTAGACACATATTCCATGAACCTTCCTTCTTTTGAACCATCACCACAAGTGAAGAGAAAGAACTTTGGCTAGCTTGAATGATGCCATCCTCTAACATTTCTTGAACCATACACTCAATCTCACTCTTGTGTGCATATGGGTACCTATAAGGCCTAATGTTAGGTGGTACACTTCCCAATTGCAAATGAGTAGCATAGTTGATCTGGATTTATGAGCGGAGTGAAATGAAAACATAGATATTAAAATGAAGCACACATAAATATTGCCAGAAACAGAGAACTACAGTAATACATAAATTCTATTAATGAAATAAATGAAGAGAGACTGTAAAAATACATACTGAAAGACTCACTAGAATGGTGGCAGCTTTATCTCTGAGAAGAGATGTGACGACTACACTCATTTGTAATAAGATGAGTAAACTGAGGCTATGAAGGATTTTTTATAATAAACATGAATGCCAAAACCCTAGACATCCAAAAACCTAACCCTAGGAGATGAAGCACCAAAAGTCATGTGGGCCCCGTTGGGGTAAGTTAGTACATCAAATTCTCAGGGTCATAACTTTTTCATACGATCTTCGTTTTAGGTGTGTGATAGCCCGTTGGAAAGGTATTTTTGAGAACTATGCATTATTCCATCAAAATATAACTCTATTTATAGTTTGACTATGGAAATCCCAAAAAATGTCTCTTAGGGCCTCAAAACGGCCCCAGAAGTACAAAAAGATGTACTGATATGAAAACTACCAAAATATGCTAGTTGGACTGGATGGGTGGCCACCAATATCCACCTGGATGTTGTGTAGGGATTCAAGACAACCTCAGAAGTGCAGAATGCATAATTACAAAGAAATTTCCCCATTACAAAGAAACGTGTTGAACTGAAAATTGTCAAGATGAGACAATTGGAATTTGGAACATGTGAGTGGCCACCAATATCCACCTGGATCAGTCCTCCCCTCTTAGGAAGCAATGGTCTCCATTGTGTTGAGTTCCCGAGGAGGAGGGGAAAACATTTGTTGAATCTGAATATTGGTGAATTGCGTGCCTTGTTGGAGAAGTTGCGCTACTTGGTCTGTGGAAGGTTATCACGAACCTGTTGTTGGTGGGGTTGAATCTGTTCCACCAACCTATTGTCTCCAGGCTTAACTGGGCATTGTGTAGGCACCATCGTAGGTGAAGAAACAATGTATTCTTTCTCTTTTTCAATTTTCTTCTACTGGATAGAAGGTTTTGAGGCTGCCGTGGTTGTAGTGGCCTTCTGTGCATCATTTGAAAAGACTATGAAGAGGTTGAATTTTGCAGTATGAGAGATTATCTTGCAGCACTGTTTTGGTGGAACATTAGTTAGAAATACCTCTGGTATCCTGTAGAGATGAACCCCCAGGTAAAAATGACACTATGGGGCCAAGACTCATAAACATCATGACGTTTCCACATATATGGTTGGCCCAAAACAACATCACAAACATTAAGAAGGGAAACATCACATACTACCTCATCCTAGAAGGGTTGGATGCCATAGGACAAGATACATTGTTGGTTGACACATAGATCTCGTCCCTGGTGAAGACACCCGATGTTGTATGGCTGCGAGTGTGGTGTCATTGATAACGCCAACTGTTTGACAATCTAAGATGAGATGAGGTTCTTCTAGCTACCATTATCAACAATGAAATGTAACAATGTCCCCTTCACCCACATCTGTGAATGGAAGAGGCACTCCCCCTCCTAAGGATCTACTGGTTCTTCTGGTTGAATTGTTGCGGTCGCAACAGTAGCAGTGGGGTTTGCATCGATGATTATGATTTTTTCATTATTTTCTGGATCAGATTCCAAATCAGGGTCTGACTCCTTGTCTTTGATCCTGACCATTAATGATTGTTTTGAGTGACATTCATCGGTGTTGTGCCAGGGGATTTTGTGGAAGTCACACCACTTCCATATGTCATTCTTCATCTTTCCCTTACCCTTCTTTTCTTGTTTCTTGGACTGGTTGTCAGAAGGTTGTTGGTTAGGTCCATCTTTATCATGCTTTGGTTGTTGTCGATTTGCAGACCCAATCTCTTGTTTGTTTTGGTGCCCAAATTTCTGCTCGATTTTGATGGCATATCGATAGCCAGTTCCTAGTGATGAGATGTTTAGGAAATCCATTTCGGTTTCGATGTACCTATGCAGAGCCCCACGGTATTTCAAAACCATTTTTTTCTCAGAGTATTTAATATCCAGCTTGGTATGTAAGGTATGGAAAGTATTTGTGAACTCCGGCACTGTTTGGCCCTTCTCTTGTTGCAGTTTGGTCCATCTCATGTACTAGTCTTCATAGTTATCAACAATGTAATATTGTTCCTTGACCGCATCCAGAAAAAAATCCCAAGTGGGCTCACACCCATATATTCTAGATTCCTCTATGGAACTTTGCTCCCAGTAAGTTTTCCACCAATGTTTGACATGTGGGAGAGCATGTGGAGTGCGAAGGTGATCTTTTCCCTGCCGAAAAAATAGTGAACAGAGAAATAACCTTCTGGAAGATTTAACCATTTTTCTAGGGAATTTGCATCTATCTGACTTTCAAATAGGAGAATATCAAAGTTAACTTGTACCTTGAAGGGAGAAGTTCCTCCAAAGTGGTTGCTTGATGAATATGCGTCTGTTTCTATCAAAAGGCATTGAAGGATGTGGGAAAAATTCTCCATCATTTCGTCCCTCTGTCACGCGAGAGATTGCTCAAACAACATGTTAATAGAATATTCTTCTCCACAGTTTTTCTTTCAATGCACCATCAAAGTGTAAATGTGTTGAATCTGCACAGAATAGATCTAGCTAGAAAATACCACACACATTTGCAGAGAGAATT
>ML829014.1:62830-80843 GCA_009831015.1 Picea engelmannii | reverse complement strand
TCATCAAGTCACCTCTTCATAACTCAACATATGCGACGAGCTTTTCCAACATGCCCTCACTTGTCAAACTTACCAACAAATTTTCCAAAGTGCTCCAAGTAGAATGAGTCGGCTCAAAGAACTTCCATGCCTTAGGCACGTTCACACCAATACTTTGCCAACCTCAACCAATGACTCATGTCGGATCTTCGAGTCATCGCACAAATGTCTACAACCCACCAAGGTGCACTCTGCCTCATCCAATGTCCCATACCAAAGGCAAGCGAACACCACCCAAGTCTCTTGGTTTGCGTTCTTCCCATTCAAGTTTGTTAGCTTTTTATCTTGAGAGGTACTCTGCATGTGTGTCTTGTATGCAAAAGTAACCTTGTACCTACACTACTAGACACTTGAATTTGTAATGGGTTTTTATAAAGTTGTGATAAAGTGGTTCTTTTATGTAAGTGACTTTTTAATAAAGTGTACCTTCTAATATTAAAGTGACTTTATCTCATAAAGTGCACTTATGTTATAAAGTGAAAACGTACTTTAATATTTTAAAGTGATTTATTCTGGAGGGAATGAATCATGTCCCTTGATCTTGTAAAGGAAAGATTAGATCTTGGCCATTAGATTTAGGATTGGAGAAGGTGAACGGTCACTTTCAGATTATAAGAGAATACCTAAGGTAGTGTGAAAGACACAATGAGAAGAGATTGAGAGAGATTTATGAGATAACTTGAGAGAGGAAAGTTAGGGCAACAAGGAGGGTGCATTTCCCAAGAGAGATTGGGCACAAATCCCAACAGAATATTTTGGATGCGAGTGTTGATAGTTATTGCTTCTATTGGAGGCCATACTGTATGGATCCGTACAATTTGTATAGTTTGTACAACAAGGGAAAGAGGGAACGAAAATCGAGGCAAGTTTGGCACAGTTTTCGAGGTAGTTTTGGAGGATTTTTCTTGCCGCAGCAGGGCCATATAGATTTGGCCATACAACAGATTGTGGGTACATTTTCCAAGGTGTTGATTTCTGGGCAGACCATACAACAATACGGATTTGGCACATTTTCCAAGGAAAAATATTGTGGGGGCAATTTTTGTGTGTTGCAAGTGGATTTCTCTTGCTGGAAATTGTATTGTTGTTGTTGATATGTAATTTCTTGAAGTTATATAAATCTCTCTCTCATTGGGTTTCCCCACATTGGGGTTTTCCTTGGCATTGCCTTAAATTCTGAGTATTTATGAGTTGAATGGTGTTGTTTATTGTGTTTATTCCACTGCAAAATTACTTAGCAATGTGTATTTATGCTTATGTTAATTTATGAATGTGGGTTTAAACATTTCAGATTTCATAGAAGACAGTTATCTCTAGGTTTCTAAGTGTATGACAAAATATTTTTTAAGCAGATTTTGTCATTTAATTTCTACATGGTATCAAAGCTTAGGCTTTGAGTGACAATGAGCAGTGAGCAGTGAGATATTTGGGCAAGTTTGAAGGGGAGAAATTTGTTGTTTGTTTTCCTTTGAACAGTGACAAGGAATATGGTTGCACACATTATATTTGAGGATCGGTTGGATGGCATTTTGAACTATTTGCAGTGGAAGGTATGGATGTCAGTTGTTCTCAAGAAGAACAAGATTTGGAACTATGTCAGTTCTCTTGTTGTGGCTCCCATAGTAGATCATGTTTCTTTGGATTTGCATGAAGTAAAGGAAGCCAAAGCTCATAGGATTATTGTGGATGGGGTGAAGGACCATCTTATTTCACACTTGGCTAAGAAGAAGACAACCAAAGAGATGTGGGATGCACTTAAGAACTTATTTGAGGCGAAGAATGAAAACTGGAAGATGGCCTTGAAGGATAAGTTGCATGATACCAAGATGGGTAAGGGGGAGAGTGTGTCTTCTTATCTTACCCAGGTAGATCAAGTGAAAGATGAGTTGGTTGCAGTTGGGGAGGTCATATCAGATTCATAGTTGGTGAGGATAGCCTTGAAAGGCTTCACCAAGGAATGGGAAGTCTTCATGAAGTGTGTGGTGGTGCATGAGCATATTCTATATTGGAGCATACTGTGGGATGATTTGACTCAGGAGGAGATCCAAGAGGGATCTTATAGCAATGGTCAGAAAGAAGACATATCTCAGGAGAATGTTGCTCTTGTTTCAAAGAGCAAGAAGAAAGGAAATTCCGGGAGGGACTTGAGTAAAGTTAGATGTTAGTGTTGTAACCAATTGGGGCACCTTGCTTCTCAGTGTCCCGAGAAGAAGAAGAAGATGAAGGAACAGGAGGGCCCTAAGACAACTGTTATAACAGACATGGAGGACTTTTCTTCCAAGTTTAATAAGGAATTTTCTTTAGTTACTCTAGTTTCTAGTGTTGGTAGTGGAGGATTTGGGGGTGATTTTAGATGGATTGTTGACAATGGAGCCTCTTGTCACGTGACGGGAATCTGGCGAGTATTCCTTATTATCACTGAGACAGGTCCTGACCGACTGGTGGAGAGTGAAGGTGGTATGGCACGAGCTATACATGGAGTTGGGAGGGTTATATTATGACTCTAGTATAAAGGATTCTTGGAGCTTGACGGAGTTCTCTTTGTTCCAGGGTTAGGGGTTAACTTGCTCTCAATCTCAACCTTGGAGAATGATGGATATTGTACATTGTTCAAGAGGGGAAATGTATTTATCTACAGGGAGGAAGCGGACCTGGTGGAACCACAACTGATTGGTAATCAGGTGGACAAGTTGTACATGTTGTGAGGACAACCTTCATGATATGATTCAACATCGAATGAGGAGCAAGAGGCTCCTGAGACTATGGTGGGATTAAGGATTCAAATCTACTACATCTAAATCTACCTAATTCCACCAAAAGACTCATCCAAGCAGGTCACCCCAAGTTCTCCCCAGACTCACCCAACCAAGGAATCCCAAATTTCTACAAGAATCCTTCCAATCTGCACCACTTGAGTCACCCTCAAGTTGTCAGTTTTCATCGGAATATGGAATGCACTTGAACCACCAATTCCTCTATCTTCCCTTCAAATAACTCGTTGCAACACTTGGAAAATGTAAGAACTCAAGCCAACCATACTTTTCTCAATGACATCCTTCGTTGCAACCATGTTCTAAGTCTATTTTCTTGGACCTCTGCTTTCCTAGGAAACCGACTCTCCGCACGAACTCTCCTCAATCACCATCCATAGCTCCACAAACCTGCAAGACCTTCGCTATGATACAAGGCTGATTCCATCCATCCACTTCAGAAATCTGTCCAAGTCCCAAACTTCGCATGCAACCGATCAAACTTATCTCCAATACCTTGCCATCTCTGCACCTTGACTTCTTCTGCTTCAAAGCACCATGCATCCACCACCCGATTGTTAATTCATATTGTTGCTAACCGATTGTCGTAACTCAACACAGATCTACCTCGTCCGAAGGCTGTGATATTTTCCAATAACCAAACTCAAATGAACTATTGTTCTTGGTGATGTATGACACGAAGACATCATGAGGGAAACGTGCCCAACTAACTACCTATTGAATAGCTTCTCATGGTCTCCCCAAGTCATCCAATGCACCCAAGTGCTTCACCTTGCTACAACCCAGGACTCCTCCCCATTTGAGATCACTTATGTGATCACTCTTTTTGTTTCACTTCTGCGATTATCTCCACGACAAGTCATGCAATAGATCCTGCGTTCATCTCCCTTTCCCAAGTTCTCAGTTCTCCCTATGAAATTATGCGCCTGGTCTCTCAAGGTGTGCATAATAGATCTGAAACTGATTTCCATCAAGAATCAAACCAACCAAGTCTGCCTCTGTGATCAACTATGTGACAAGTTCTATGATCACCCACCTAGTCCAAGTGCTTCGTCTTACCACAAAATCTACTCTCGATATGGACAAGGTGTGCACCTAGCTCAACCTTTCCATCACACTGTTAATCAAACATTTTTCTTAACTCTGATGCAAAGTCTGTGATGAAAAAAATCATTGCACCAAACCATTCACCAAGTCTGGGAACATTCCATTGAACTACCTTCTTAATAAGTGCGCCCCACCACAATTGTTCTAAAAAAGGGGCACATCCGACCAAGCTCGTCACCTTGTGGAAGCCCAATCATGCTTGTGCGGAAGAAAGACAAGACCTGGCGACTCTACATTGATTATTGGGCCTTAAATAAAATTACAATCAAGAACCGATACCACAATTCCCCGAATTGACGATCTCCTTGACCAACTCAAGGGGGTCAAATACTTCAGTAAGAATGATCTGAAGTTTGACCACCACCAAGTCCCGATAGATCAGACCGATGTATGGAAGGCTTCCTTCAAGTACAAAGAAGGCCTTTTTGAATGGCTAGTCATACCCTTTGGCTTGACGCATGTCCCAACAACTTTCATAAGGATGATGGATGATATCTTGCGACCTTTCACCATTTATTTTGTGGTGGTGCATTTGGATGACATCCTCATCTTCAGCAAGAGTTGGAAGGAACACTTGCAACATATTCAAGAGGTTCCGTACACTCTGCGACAACACAAGCTATATGAAAATTTGGAAAAATGCTCCTTCTGCATGAACAAGGTCCAATACCTAGGCTACACGGTTGATGAGCATGGGGTGCATGTCGATCTAGCCAAGATCCAAGTCATTTTTGACTGACCATCCCTGACCACACTCGCTGAGCTTCGAAGCTTCTTAGGCCTTTCCAATTTCTATCACAGGTTCGTGTTAGGATTCTCCCATATTGCATGGGCCCTTATCCAAGTGACCAGGGGTGTTGGCAAGGCAAATTTTGTGTGGGGCCAGTCACAATAGAAAGTGTTCCATAGTTTGAAACAACGCTTGTGCTCAACCCAGGTGCTCTCATTACTCGATGTGCAACAACCTTTTGAGATTGAGACAAATGCTTCAGACTATGCTATGGGTGTACTTCTCACTCATCACAGATGTCCCATGGCCTATCATAGTGAGACACTATCAGATACCATCTATAAGTGCCCCACTTACAATAAAGAAATGTACTCCATTGTACAAGCCTTTCGCCAGTGGCGGCATTATATTCTCGAGAAGGAGAAAATCATCCACACTAATCATAAGCCTTTGTAAATCATGCAGACCCAAGGAAAATTGTAGAATGACTTCCATCAGAAGTGGTCCACATACTTACAACAGTTCCATATCAACATTAAGTATAAGACATGGAGCACCTATTGCATCATTGACTGCCTCAGTCGACCTCCAGTTGCAGCAATAACCATGATGCTACACTCTTATGGCCATGAGACCTTCAAATGGCCCCAACTCTACGAGAGAGATCTTGACTTCACCACAACCTACCATATGCTAGGCATAAACACAATTTTCACTGATTTCCATCTTTAGGACGGGTTTTTGTGCCATCTGGGCCATCTCTGCGTACCATCAAGCGAGTGAGCGAATCTGATTTGGGAAGCTCACTATTGTCAGGTGGCAGGACACTTCAGCGTAGAAAAGACAGTGGCAATGTTGCAGTAACATTTATGTTGATCGAAACTTCGACATGATGTCAGCAAGTATATCAAGGCCTACACAACTCGTGCCATTTCCAAACTGACCATTAAGAAACAAGGCATGTACACCCCTCTTCCTGCTCCTGATAGGCCTTGGGAATCCATCTCGATGGAATACATGTCGGGCCTTCCTTCAATCAAGCGAGGAAATGACTGTGTTTTTGTGGTTGTTGATCGATTTTCCAAGATGGCAATTATAGTCGCCTGCAAGAAGAGCATGATAGCGGAGGCCACTCCCAAGATCTTCTTCGAACGAGTGTGGCTACATTTTTGGATACCACAAACCATCGTCTCAGATCAGGACAAATGGTTCCTTGACACTTTCTGGTTGAGCCTTTGGTCATTGTTGGACACTAAGCTCACCAAATCCACTTCCTTCCACCCCCAAATGGATGGCCAAACCAAGGTCATCAATAGGATGATCATGCACATCTTGCACATGTACAATTCCAAGAATCCATGCACATGGGATGAGATTTTTCCCTATTTTCAACACAGTTACAACAAATCCATACATATCTCAATTGATCACAACCCCTTTCAAGTGGGGTTGAGATTTCAACCATTGGGTCCCATAGACATTGCAATAAATCTTGCGTCCCCACAAGAAGAATCATCCCATGCTCAAACCGAATCTGACAAAGCCACCCGGTTCATTGAATGCATCCAACGCATCCACCAACAGGTTTATGATATTTTGCAAGAGTCCACTGCCAAGTATAAGCAATGCCATGATCAATATTGGGTGCCACACTAGTTTCAGGTGGGAGATAAAGTTTGGTTGCACTTGTAGAAAGAACACCTTACAAGACCCCACTGGAAGCTTTGTCCACTCCGCTATGGACCTTACACCATCACCAAGGTTGTGGGTGACAATGATTTTGAGCTCAACATTCCCCCCTTTCTTGGATTGTACCTAGTGTTTAATGTGGATCTCCTTTGACCATATTTTCCACCATTATTAGACACCTCTGAGATAGAAAAGCAATTGACACCAACAGAGCTCAACCCTAACTGCATGGAACATGCATCCACTGATCATATCGTGGAGACACAAGTTAAGGGAAATCACCAACAAAAGCTTCAAATTTATCATGTTGTCAAAGCGGTGGCAACTCTTGCACCAAGGCAAGTGGCTCGCCCGGGGCCAAATTCAACAAAAAATTCCTCATCTGACGGGGGGACTCAACATAATGAAGACCGTTGCTCCCTAAGGGGTTAGGATTGATCCAATTGGATATCGGTGGCCACCCACCTATTCCAACTAGCTCACATACAATTTTCATCTTCCCAGTTGTTTTTTAGATTTTCGGGTCCTAAACTTCTGGGGTCGTTTTGATGCCCTAAAAAACGTTTTTTTGGGCCCTCCACAGTCACATTGTAAACATAGCTAGAGTGTGATGACAACATGTGTAGTCCTTGGATAAAACATTCCAACGGGTTATCGTACGCCTAAAACAAATATTGTATGCAAAATTTATGACCCTAGAAAGTTGATGTACCAACTTACCCCATCGAGGCCCACATGTCTTTTGGTGCTTCATCTCCTAGGGTTAAGTTTTTGGATGTCTATGGTTTTCTTATTACTTCTTGATGCTAAAAAATATTGGAGGCCTCATTTTAATGTTCTCATATAAATGTGTGTAGCCACCACATCTCTTCTCATAGATTAGCTACCACCATTCGAGTAAGATTGTTTTCATTCTACATTTTACAGTTTCAACAAATTTCTTTATTGAATAGAAGTTAAGTTCCATTGTATATCTTTTATTGTTCATTGTATCTCTGTGTTAATGTTATAGATATGTGTTTGATTTCGTTCCACTCCTAAATCCGGATCATATATGCTTCAAATAAGGTCAAGGATATAGTGTTGGATGATCACAATGGGAGAGGGGAGATCTTACTAGTAAGATCATGGACGCTCTCATTTTTTTTGTTGTAGTTTGAAAATACAAACTATGTCATCTTCATATATGTTTATACAGGGTGAGACTTTATGATCAAGTTTGTGAAGATAATTATTTTTAGAATGAGTGTCATGAATATGGGACATCAACAAAGATCTTGATAAACACTATAAATGATATTCTTAGTATGGAGTTTCCCCTAATTGGTCCACTTCTTCAGTCCTAATTACTACAGGGAGGAGTGGTTCAATGTTGGTCCTACATAAAGATTCCCTCATCACATGGACACTTATATTTTAGAGAGGAAAAATACTACAATGTGTGGGATATATTAGGACAGATCCACCCTTGATTATGTGGAGGGTTTCTTAGAGCTTTCTATTTCCGGTAAGAGATTCAAAGGATTTAATATGATCAAAGATAAGGTGCACTATTCTACACTGACGGTTTCACTAGGGATGTTATCCATGAATGTGGGGAAGCATTCCTTGGGTTTCCCCACGACATTTTCCTCATACATACATACATGTGTGTGTGAGAGAGAGAGACATATATATCATGTCATATTTAATCCCAAGGGGTTAGCTCAACCTGTTGATGCCAATGTTGTAGGGATTTTGTCTCAGTTTGTGCTAGTAGGTGCTTGATTTGAATTCCCCTAGGTTATGCATGCTAGTCTATGTTGACGAGTTTACTAGGGATGTCATCCATGATTGTGGAGAAGCATACATTGGGTTTCCCCTCGAGATTTTCCTCGGAAAAAAAATATCATGTACTATTTTTGAAAGGTTTATATGTTTCTATTTTCTTCTTGAAGCCTTGTATCACGCTATTAAGTGCCTTAGGATACAAGTAATGACTAACACCATAAAAGATAAATCCGAAATTATATCCATGAAAACGTGTAGGACATTCTTCTACACAACATATAGGCCAATCTACTTGCACATCCAATACACATGGTACAAGGATTCTTCTATACAAAAGAAAAATCTATAAAATAACATATCGATAATGTTAGCAAGTTAGAGGCAACTCCATATATATCAGATGTCAACCTAAATTGAGTTGCATGACATTGGAATGAAAATTCTAACTACTATAGTGTGGAAAACATGATTGGAAATGAGATTCCCATCTATTAAAGCGAAACATGAATGATAACAAGGTCAAAATGAGATGAAGGAGCAATATGTAAGACATGAAGAAATTGAAGGTATCCAAAAATGGTTGGCTATAAAAAAAAATTAACCATAACTGGGATATTTTATATTAATAAAAAATTAAGTAAAGCTCGTAGTGAAATTACATCAAAATTTTGGTTCAATTTTTTTAACTAGAAATAAAAAAGAACGTTGTCTTCCAGCATATAACTTTGCACATATCTATCTCATCAAGAAATGCATACCATAATTTCTTAGTGCTATAGATTCTACAAAATAATCCTAAAAATCCTAATCACTTTGTAAAACATTGAACTTAACAGAAGGTGTGACTATTGGTTGCTTCTTCCAATGCTTCTTTCCCTGGATTGGAGTCCTGCTTGACAATTCCATATCATCTAGAAGTTGGTGCACTATATTCTCTTCTTCCTTTTGTCTCCCAAAATTTGAATTTATTGATTACACTTGATTGGATGCTCCAAACTACTCACCCTTGCTCAAATTTATGACCACGTTTGTAAGCATATTTCATTCTTCCTCTAGAACAACTATGTGCCACTTCTATTGAACCAAAGTTCCCATAATGGTTGCAATTTGAGTGGTGACCTGATATTCATGCTCATGCATTTTTCTTGTGGTTGTGAAGTTTGAACTTCTATTTCCTTGGATAGACTCCTCAAAGATGCCTAATCTCCTGCAACTCCTTGTAATCCATCTAAAAAATATAACCACCCAAGGTCCTTTTCACTTTTGAGGTCTCAATCCTACCTTTAATTCTTTGTCTGTGCTTCGCCTTCAGTTCCCTTAATGTGCAGAATTGAGTCTCATTAAACTCTATACAATCTAAGCAATCACCAATTAGAGTAATGATTTTCAAAATCAACAGAAGGTTCGGTCATGGGAAAAAAGAGTCAATAGGTAAACCTTGTGAGCTTGAAGACGAATAAAACCAAGTGGGTTCAAGCCTCCCTGAGTTGAAGAGAAACAAAGAAACCTCCTTCCACCCCCTATAGGCCCATAATCAACTCTAACATGAATTAAAATAAAAAGAGTAGACTCCCAATAGAATGTGTCCTTTTGAAGATAAATACAAGTTATATAGAGAAAACACAAGTCCCCTTGGAGGAGAGTCTAAAACAAGAACATTATCCCCAAAACTGAAACTTGTAAAAACCCATCCACTGCAGTCCTCTTAGAATAGTAAGGAAACAAAGGGGGTGACTTACTCGAATTCCAAAATAAAACTAAAAATACACACACAAGTCGAACCAAAATTCCAAAACTCACCCGACTAGTACTAGGACTTGTAAACCACCATCTCCACAAAGGAAATCCAAACCGCAAATACATAATCCCACCAGGTCAAGGGAAACTATCTTCCATAATTTCAAATACATGTGGAGCTGAGTGCTTAGGCATGCAAGAGCATGGCTTGAGTCTCTTCTCATTACTCTATCTTCCATACAATGAGTCATCCTTACTATATACCACGTGCCTCCTTAATTGCTTGATATGTGCTTGTTTTCAATTGTAATTTCAAGGAATTGGTTGGTTATATACCTTGCTATTGATATCAATGTCTCTCACATTTAAAGAAGTGGCTTGATTAGCAAAGCCATCAACTAAGAAATTATTCTCCCTTAACAAATGATAAAACCTAATGCAAGAGAATTTAAATGAACTTTATTTTTCCTTATCTATCACTAATGTTAAGAGATTGTTAGCAAGAGTGATGTTCATTACCTTATGACTTATGATGACCTTTGAATCCCCCACCACAATCATCGTATGAAAGTGAGAGTTGATGGTGATTTTTAGGCCGTGCAGTAAAGCATAAGATTATGATTGGTTATTAGTTGAGATACCAAGACCCCATGCAAAATAAGTTTAGATTATTCCTGCGGGGTTCATGATGACCTCTCCCACCCCAAACTTTGGCTAGGAGTTAATATTCATGAAATCCAAGTAAATGTTGTCATGAAAGAGTGGGATCTTTCATGTTTATGTACTAAAAAAGGGATGGAGACTCTAGAAGTTAACATTCATGATAGTCAAGTAAGTGTCATGAAAGAATGATATTTTTGATGTTTATGTACTACAAAGAAAGGATGAAGACTCGATGTTGTTTTGAAGGTATATAAGTTGCTTTCATAAATGTCCCCTTAGTGTACTATGAGTTACTATGAGATCTTGTGTTATGGTTCATTGGTGTTTAGAGGGGATTTTGGTCCTCCTATATAATGCTTCGTTCTTTCCCAAGGATCTATGCTTTCACTAATTGTAGGACCTGATTTGTTTCTACTAAATGATGTCTTACGTGACTAACCTTATCAAACCTTATTTTTGAAGTTGTTGGATGATGTCTTGTGTGACTAACCATACTAAACCTTGTTTCTCAAACAACCGCCTATACTCAAAAAATTTACTATGAAAAATAAATAAAACAAAATATCAATACTACTTTACCTATATAAATTATTCTATAAAATAAATAGTTATAAATTTTAATTACATGAATAAATAAATAAAATAACTCTATAAATTATTAAAAAATCAACTCAAATTTTTCCTTTCTCAAAATTATATCTTAACAACGTGGTTCTATCCCTCATAGGTCATTTAACTATCAATTTAGTTCCTAAGACTATTTTATTGGGCACATGCATTGTTTTTTCTTAACATTTTCAATAACTCAATTCATATACTTGGTTGACCAAGTCAAAAGTGAGAAAGAATATTATTTTTAAATTTTTATTGGGCACAAGCATTGTTTTTTCTTAACATTTTTAATAACTCAATTCATATACTTGGTTGACCAAGTCAAAAGTGAGAAAGAATATTATTTTTTTTAAATATTAAATTTAAATTAATTGTAATAAATAGTTTTAATTCAAAAAATGTAGAGAAACCATTTTTAATCAATTATACTAATTTAATTATTATTTTAAAAAAAATGTTATTATCTTTTATTATTTAATTAACAAAACTAACAATATTAAATTATTAAAATTTAATAATAATCATTAAAAACTAATAAAATACCTTATAACCTATAAATTTTTATTGTAACAACAAAGCCATATACTCAATGCCAAATAAATCCTTGCAACTCCAACTTTAATGTACCAACAAAGCCTTATACTCAATGCCTAAAAAAAACCTTGCAACTCTAACTTTATGCCATAATTTCAAAACAACCAATTTTATTTTGTAAGACGCTACATGCCATGATTTCAAAACAACAAATTGGATTAAGTTAAACACTATACATTCAAATTGAATTTATGATACACTATAAACACTACAAATGACCTTTTGTTTTCTTTAAAAAAAAACTATAAATATTTTTTTTAATAAATTTTTTAAGATATACCATATTATTTAAATAAAAATTATAATTATTTTACATTATTTATAATAAAATAAAATAATGTTTTAAAGCTATTGGATTATTGTAAATTCATATTCTAAAAGATTATAGTTTAAATGTGTTAGCGTTGGAAGTCACTCCTGGATTGCTTGCAGAAGCAGAGCCCAACGCCCATCAGTTTATGTCACGATTTGTTTTAAAGGGATGATCAAATGGAGGTAAGACTCAAGGAAATATCATTCTAACTCAGGATTGGGTCTGGTATGTAAAGAACAAAGGAGGTCTGGAATCCTAACTTCAGCCAGTGGGTTGATTAAAAGATGATCAAGTGGAAGACTTGGTAAGAAGAGTGAACAAACAGCTCTGGGCAACAGGCTTACAGCGGTTTGTAGGGGAAAAACTATGAATGCAGGATCCTCCTGGTTCAGAGCTTCAAGAAACTGAAGAGAAGACTTGACTGGATCCTCCACTTCCAAGTCACTCAGCGTTGGAAAAATCACAAGAACTTATTAGAGACAGCGCAACTATTACAGTGATCCATGACAATATCATCCTATAATAGCTACGGCTCGACTGGATTCTCCAATTCCGAGTTGCTCTAATACAGTGTAAACAAAGACATGAAAGAAACTGGCATTCATAAGGCAAGAAGTCTCAAAAGTCCATACATATCAAATTTACAGTGCTTTGTTAAAACTTTACAACCGGGAGCTCTGCTCAACCATCGATCCCTCCAATATGTGAGAAAACTCCTCTCAATACTTAGAGCAAAAACATAGAAGCCAATTCGAGACATCGCATTGAAGACATTACGTCTGCATGCTTACTGCACCTGCAGTCTCTGGACAGTAGTGAACTTCAGTCAGACGCAATCGCGCTCCAAAAGGACCTGTGAATGAATTGACAAGCTTACAGTCATTTATGGACTTTCCATTTATGGTGGAAACGATGTCCAACCACCATCAACTGTTGCAATAACTGCTTCATTTGGATCGGGAAAGGCCACGGTCGACTCTGCACCTACAGGACATGGGGGCCTTCTCATTCTGTCGTTTGGATTTGCTCGAAAAATTTATGGCGAGACTAGCGGGTAGACGTGGAGGCCGTCGTGATGACTGGAGGACTTGACGTGAAGTGGTGAATGGACGGTGATCAGGCAGGGGTGACTTGGCATACTCGATGTGGATATGGGATGAGGAGAGTTCATGTGGATGGATGTGGCAGAGGGAAAGCGATAAGACAAATGCAAGTGGCAGAATTCATGGGTTTTGAAGTGTACGAGCCAGGTGGAGGAACACAGGGGCCGGGAAAACTGTGGTTGGCATGACACAGGGATGTGACATGGCGGCAAAGGATAGGTATGTGATGAGGTTTCAGGGTTTCGGGGATTCAGGATTCGGGATTCGCGAGTTTGAGATGCGCGAACTCCTTGCCTCCGGGATCTCCGATATCCCGATGTGCGATGAGTCGCTCCTCCTAGGAGCTAACCCCTACCTGCTAGAGCATGAACCATATGACCATCGCCTCCATGTGACCGTGGTCAGACCCTTCATTGGAGTTTCGGTGTTTACGATGACACGATGTCCGCGTCCATGGGACTCGCGATTTTCCGATTGCCGATGCGCCTTTCGTGCTAGCCCTTTGACTAGGCCTTGGTCCAAGCGACCACTATCATATGCCCTCGACCATACTTTCCATCGGGATTTCGCGGTTTGCGATGTCAACAAGCACGCACCCTCCGGACTCACGATTTCCCGAAACCCGATGGCTCATGGCCGTTGACATGTCAACGGTCTGTTTCCTGTCACGAAAGCTTGCCACCTGTCCTCCATGATTGATAGTTGTTCCCCGCCGATCGGGAAATTGCGTATCGCGATTCTGCGATGTATAAAACTCTCGCTTCTGGGATCTTCGATATCTCGATGGCTTCAAGTTCCCCGATGGGCGCTTCCCTATCGGGACTTTCCTACTGGTGTCGATCTTCCGCCACGCGTCCTTTCCTAAATGGATGGTCTGGATCTCTTTCGCTGCTTCTCCTGCCCATGATTAGGATCGCTTGTTTAACTCGGTCCCCAAGCAGATTTCTTTTGTGTGCTACGCTTGGGCATCTATCGTGCAATCCTGCTGACGTGCATACCTTTGTTCCCCGATACCACAATTGTTGCTAACATTAGGCTCCATGGGGGATAGAGTCGTCCCTGAGATGCTCTAAGGACTCATTTTGCAGTTCCAGTGCCTCGCTCTAGGCTATGGAGTCATTATTAGGCTGCAGAAATTAAAACAGAAACGAACCAAGAAACAAAAAGAACAATATTTACAAACAAAGGATCCATCGGAGGCTCAGACAAAACATTTCTTCAGGAAGTGCCCATTTACTGGGCAGCTAAAGACTTCTCCGCCTTCCAAATATCGCAACTTGTATGTGTTATTTGAGAAAGTCTCGGAGATTCTGAAAGGCCCAATCCACAGGGCTTCAAATTTGTTGTGTTTGCCCTTATCTTGTTTAGGAGCATCCCATTTCAGCACCATGTCTCCCATCTGGAACCGCTCCTTCTTGGCCTTCCTATCGAAGACCTGCTTAATTTTTTGCTGATGGTCCTAAATCCTATCCATTGTCTGTTCCCTGGCCTCCTGGACCTCTACTAGCTGATGAATCCTTCTGAAAATGTCATTGGGCTCTTCTTGATAATCCTAGAGGAATTTCGCTACAGGATGGGCCAGCTGAGAAGGGAAGACAGCTTTGGCTCCGTAGACTAACTGGAAAGGGGAGAGACCTGTAGATCTCTTTGTAGTCACCCGATCAGCCCATAAGGCGAATTTCAGCTTTGAATTCCAAGCCCTTTTGTTGTCTTCCAACAACTTTTTGATGATCCTTATCAAGCTTTTGTTCGAGGATTCCGCTAGACCGTTTCCCTGTGGATAATATGGAGTGGAGTGAATCAATTTGATCCCGAACTGCTCACAGAACTTGGCTAGTGGTTCAGACCCGAAAGCGGCTGCATTATCAGTGACAATCTTATTTGGGCAGCTGAACCTTGTGATGAGGTCCTCCAAGAATCCAACGATTACCTTGTGGGAAGCACTCATGGTGGGGATAGCTTCGATCCACTTGGTAAAGAAATCTGTAGCAGTCAGGATCCACCTGTGCTACCCACTAGAGGCAGGGTGAATTTCTCCAATGAAATCTAGGCCCTACTGTTGGAAAGGCCCTGAAACCACCACCGGATTCAACGGCAGAGACCTGAGCTGTTGCTTTCCTGCAAATTTTTGACATTTGATGCAGGCTCTGACCTTTTTGCAGACATCAGTGAACACGGTAGGCTAGTAGTATCCAGCCCTGAGGATTTTGTGGGTGGTGGCTCTCCAGAAATGGTGCCCTCCACACAGGCCGCTGTGAAATTCAGCCACGATCATCTCGGCCTATGGTGGACTCATGCATTTTAAAAGCACCCCCAGGGGGTCTTTCCAATATAAAACTTGATCGATCAGGCAGTACCTAACTGCTTTGAGCTTTAAAGCTCTTGCTTTGCTTTTTTGTAGGTCGTCTGGAGGCTGCAGCTCCTTCAGAAAGTATATTACATCCTTATACCAAGGACATCGAGCCAATGGGGGATCCCTTTGATGGTCTACGTCCGGCAGTCGATGCTACCGAATACCTAAGAATTCGTTGATGAAACTTATCCCCAACGCTTGGCAGTTTGCTTCATCCAACAACTTGGATAAACCTTGCCCTTTGATCAATTTGGTTGGCTTTATTTCCAGGTCGAATTCCAGGATTTTGGCTATCCATTTACTCCTTTTCCCGTCTATGTCAGGATGAATAAGAATGTCTTTAACAGCAGCCGAGGGGACATAGGCGATGATTTTTTACTGTAGGACATAGGTTCTAAAAGCTTTGAGAGATTTTACCAGAGCATAAGCCTGCTTCTCCATAGTGTCATACCTCACTTCGGCATCCCTCAATGCTCAGCTGAAATAAGCAATAGGCTGCTCTAGCCCACTGTCATTTGTCTGTAATAGAACAGCAGCCACTGTGTCAGGTGAGGCAAAGGAGAAGATAAGGAAGTCCTTTGAGTAGTCGGGACTGATAAGAATGGGAGCTTCAGTCAAGGCCTTCTTGATTTGTTCAAAGGAATGTCGCGATTGAGGGTTCCACCTTACTTCATTCTCTTTCTTTAACATGGTTGTTATAAGCTTTACCTCCTCAGCAAAGTTAGGCACAAACCTTCTCAGAAAATTAATTTTGCCGAGGAAAGATTGGACCTCCTTCCGGGACCTCGGGATTGATAAGGCTTGTATCGCCTCAACTCTGCTGGGGTCAATCCTGACTCCTTCGGCTGATACTATGTGGCCTAGTAACTTTCCCTCCTGTAGGGCGAATAGAGATTTCTTGGGGTTTAATGAAATACCAAACTTTCTACATTTCAAGAAAACTTTCCTGAGATGGCGACGGTGTTCTTTATCAGACTTTGAAAATACTGTGATGTCATCCAGATAAACGACCACAAATTTATCCTTTTCCCCGACGAAAGCTATGTTCATGGCATGCTGGAAAGTCGCCCTTGCATTCATTAGTCCAAATGGCATCTTGGCATACATGAATGTGCCCCATGGAGTGGTGAATGAGGTCTTTTCCCTGTCCTCATGCAGAACAAAGACCTGATTGTAGCCAGAGAAACCATTAACCATGGACATCCTGGAAGCTCTTGTCACCCTCTGCAGTATATGTTCCATCTTTGGCAAGGGGTAGTTATCCTTCCGTGAGCTCCTGTTCAGGTTTCTGAAGTCTACACAGAGTCGGATTTCTCCATTCTTTTTCCTCACTGGCACCAAGTTGGCCACCCACTCTGAATATCTTAGTGGCACAATGATCTGAGCTTGAAGCAGCTTCTTCACTTCCTTCTCCATGATAGGCAGTAGGATGGGATTAATCTGCCTCAGCTTCTGCCTGAACGGCTTTGCCTCCTCCTTTAATGGAATTTTATGCTCGATGACAGAGGTGTCATAGGTTTTGAGGTCTTCGTAGGTCCAGGCAAACACATCATCAAATTCCCTCAAAAGTCCAACGTATTCAGACCTCTGCTCCTCTGTCAGACTCTTTGACAATTTGACAAACTTGGGCTCGCCCTCGGTCCCAATGTTGCACTGAATAGTACCAGCGTCCTCCTCTGAGACTTTTCCCTTTAACGATACATCATTTCCATCAAAAATCCTTTCCAAAGGAACCATTCCTCTGGGAATGTGGTTGTTGGGCAGTTGTACAATGTCATGCCCTGCAATCTTATTCAGAAAATTACCCCCATCAATCTCTTCCTCTGAGACTGCGTCTTGGTCAATGTGCATTTCTGAAAATTCCTCGACAGTCTCCAAGAACCTCTTGACCTCGAGATCATCCTCAAACACCTTCCAATGTTTGACGTTGTCAGGTATGGAGGGCCTGTATTTTACCTCTACATCATATCTGAATTTGGGCAGCAAGGGTACTTTGAAATTGCTAGCCGATGTAGCCAAGGAATCTGCCCAGGTGTTCCCCTCTCTTGGGATGAAAGAAATATTAAATGCTGAGAAGAAACTGTCGATAAGGTCCCAAACCTCATTCCTGTAACTCCTGAGTCGAGGATGCTTAGCCTGATAAGCGTTCCTGACCTGCTGAATCACCAACTCTGCATCTCCAAAAACTGCTACTTCCTGAATTCCCATTTCCTTTGTGGCTCTTAGCCCCAGGACAAGAGCTTCATACTATGCCACATTATTGGTAACTTCAAATTCTAATTTGTATGACAGAGATATGGTTTCCTGAGCAGGTGACACAAAAACCACCCCAGCTCCAGCGCCTTCTTGGGAAGAGGCTCCATCAAAGAACATTTTCCAGATTAGGGTAACGAAGGGAGGAATTGCAGAGGGAATAGTGGGCTGCTTTCTGAGTTTGAGAGGAGGCTCGGGGGCATGTGTGAGTTGTAGCAGACTGGAACCTAAGTCGGTGTCCAAGGCAAAGATGGGATGGTTGGTAGGGTTGGCTTCATC
>ML829014.1:36931-48433 GCA_009831015.1 Picea engelmannii | reverse complement strand
GATTGGAAAATCTGGTCCATATGCTGTTTTATATGTTCGGGTTATCTTTTAGTGAAAACTAAAGTGGTTGGCAACAATCTTAATCCTGATGGGAATGAACCTTTTGACCTAGATGTTGGGAAGAAGGAGACTCAAGCATTTGTGCTAGAGGTAGAGGAGGTAGAGGTATTTGATAAAGATGATGTTGGTCAAGAAAAGAAACTTGGTATAGTAAAATGTCCATTTGCTGACTTGGAACCAGAAAAATTGAAGGATCTTCCACTGTCACCTCTTGACACACTTAAAGTCAAGACAAAAAGAACAGGGTAACTATTACTATCAAGGGAAATATTCAAGCGTGTGCCTTGCTTATGGATTATGTTATTGGGATATTGGACATTTTGTTTTGAATTGAAGTAACCGGGATTTTTATCCAAACTTTGATTAAATCATGAAGTGACTTTAAATCACTACCATTAGTCACTTTGAGCGGAATATGGCAACCTTTTATTTATAAATTGGCCAACATTATTGTAATCGTGATTGATAGCCTCAACTAATTTCCATTTTCATTTCAGAGTGATTGTTTCTTATTTATCATTATTAGAGATGCTAGCTTTTTCACGAGGAAGGTTTTGAGATACAAATAGTGGTCACTAAAAGTTCATTTGGAGGGATCATCTTTTTATTCACTGTTATTCTACTGAAAGGTTTTGAGATACAAATAGTGGTCACTAAAAGTTCATTTGGAGGGATCACCTCTTTATTCAGTGTTATTCTACTGGCTAGGAGCAACAAACCAAAAGCAGGTTCAAACTACTTCACATATCACATCAGAAAGTTTTTGGTTTTTTGTCTGGACTTCAAGACTTGAACTTAATTCGATTGCAGATTTCATCCATCCAATAAATATGGAGTAAAGACAACTGTTAACTTTAGTTGACTTTACTCCATACAGGTTGGATGAAATCTGCAATTGAAATAAGGATTGCCCTTTTGAAGAGGCAAGCTACATTAAGAAGTCCCACTATGATATTTTTGAGAAGCAAGTAGAGCAAAATTAGGATTGCCCTTTTGAAGAGGTAAGCAACATTAAGAAGTCCCACCATGTTGAGCTTAATTCGATTGCAGATTTCATACATCCAATGAATATGGAGTAAAGACAACAGTTAACTTTAGTTGACTTTACTCCATACAGGTTGGATGAAATCTGCAATTGAAATAAGGATTGCCCTTTTGAAAAGGCAAGCTACATTAAGAAGTTCCACCATGATATTTTTGAGAAGCAAGTAGAGCAAAATTAGGATTGCCCCTTTTGAAGAGGTAAGCAACGTTAAGAAGTCCCACCATGATATTTTTGAGAAGCAAAATAGAGCAAAATTAGGAGGTCTTGAAGTCAGATTCACTCTAAATAGAGCATTATTTTCCATGCCCCATTCATTTAAGTAGTTGGTTTTCCATTTTGATTTTTTTTTTTTTTTTTCCAAATTCCCTTTAAGTTGCTGGTTTTCCATTTCTATATTTTCCTGATCTTAAATATTAAGAATGATATATTTCAACTCGGTAACTTAGTAAAGTCAATTGTTAACTTTGGTTGACTTTGCTCCATACTCATTGGATGGAATCTACAATTAAAATAAATATTACCCTTTTGAAGAAGCAAGTAACATTAAAAAATCCCACCATAATATTTTAAGGATTGCCCTTTCGAAAAAGCAAATGCCATTAAAAAGTCCCACTAACATGAAGAAGTCCCATGCAATTAAAATAAAAAAATTACCCTTTTGAAGAAGCAAGTGACATTAAGAAGTCCCACCATGATATTTTAGGGATTGCCCTTTTTCAAAGGCAAATGCCATTAAAAAGTCCCACTAGAATGAAGAAGTCCCACCTAGCAAAATTAGGGAGCATTATTTTCCCAGTCCCGTTTAAGTCGTTAGTTTTCCATTTTGAAATTCTTTTATTTTCTGAGTCCCGTTTAAGTTGTTGGTTTTCCATTTCGAAATTTTTCCTTGATCTTGAATATTAGGAACGATATACTTCAACCCAGAGCTCTTCCGCGATCTTGAATAAGAGGAATGATATACTTCAACTCAGAGCTTTTCACTGGAAATTAATTAGATTCTTTCCATTTAAGAGACATGGAGTAAAGTCAACTATTGACTTTCATTAACTTTGCTTTATGCTAGTTGAATGGAGGGAGTTTGCAATGGAGATAAGGATCGTCTAACTTTTCTTATTACTACATATTCACTTTAACATGTTTGCTTTTCACTGGAAATTAATTAGATTGTTTTCATTCAAGAGACATGGAGTAAAGTCAACTATTGACTTTCATTAACTTCATGCTAGTTGGATGGAGGGAATCTGCAATGGAAATAAGGATAGTTTAACTTTTCTTATGATTACACATTCACTTTAACATGATAACATGTTTAGATATTTGGTTTTGTTCTCTCATATCTCATTCATTCTTTGTATTTAGTTTTAATATGTTTTGATTTTTACTTTTTATATTTATCATTATTTAATTTCTGCATTTATTTGTATTTTTTTTTATGTTGCACTAAGTGAAATTGGGAGCAGCAATAATATATATTAAAAAAATACAAAAACTATTTTAGATTACAACTATAGAGATAGTAATACATTTTAAATCTTATTTCAATAAAATTGAAAGTCAATACAGGACAATGTTTCTCCTATTGCAACAACTTCAATATTGAAATACTAATTTAATTTGTGTTAATAGTTATATGAATATATTTAACACAATATTGAAACTTTAATATCCATAAATATTCCATTAGAAAATGAGAAACAAAATTGAAAAAATACATATATGCAATTTTAACATCTTTTTAAAATCAAACTTTACATTTATAAACTTTAAACATCTTTGTAAATTTGAAGCATTATTCTTTTTTTATTGTAAAAAACAAAATAATACTACTCTTCTAATATGAAAATACAATAAAAGTCAATGATATGGTTGGTTGATATAAATTACAGAGTGGAGCAAATGCTTTAGTTTGGGTTTGAAGGAAAACATACATGCATTAAAAGCTTTTCATATCCACAACTATAAAGTGAGTATTATAAAGTTATTTATTTAACTAATTTTTGAATTAATATTTAAGTGTAGTTTATTCTTAGTTTTATAGTGATATTTTGAATAAATATATTGAAAATATTTGTAAGAAATTGTGTATTTGTAATAATAGAATAAATATATTTACATTTTAATATAATATAATTCTAATTTAAAGCTCTTTTTTTTTAGGAAACTAGTTCTCAAGCTCCCATTTCCTTAATGTTGAAGCTCCCAAAAAACTTCCAAGTTCTCAAAAGAATTCTCACCCAATTGGAGATTTTTCCAACCAGTTCCCAAGCTCAGAGAACTTATGCAACTATATTAATTTTTTTCTTTTCATTAAATATAATTTATTTTGGAAACACTAATAATAAAACTTATAATAAACATTCAACACAATATTGAATGCTATGTGAATGTGATATACACTTTAGAATGTAAAACAATTCAAATCCTATAATACATACCCACCCTCACTCTCACTGCTTAACAAAATGGATAGCAGTTGGCTAATTTTTTCACTATACCTAAATATACTTTTATCAATATTTTATATTTTTTAAATTATTTTAATTAAATATTTTCATTGAAAAATTAACAATGAAATCTGTCACCATGATAGTTGAATATACCTCCCCCCAATGAGCTCTGTCCCTATCATTGAATATATTCCTACCAAGGGATACTTTACAATGAAATCTGTAACCATCATCGTTGAATATACCTCCCCAATCAAATGTAATAGTTGAATTAAACATTAATAAAGGTATATTACCTTTTCATTTTAGAGTCGGTTTTTAAATATGTTTTTCTGACAAGAAAGTTGAAAGAAGTATTTGTGGGTTGTTTGAAGCTAATCATCATCCAGTAAGTTAATTATTGGTTTAATGTTGGTTGCATCCTGTCAGTTAGATAGTGAATAATATGTATAGAAAAGATATGATACACCAAACAGTGAACCAATCACTGAATCTGACTACATGTGATCCTCAAAACATTAGTGCAGAGTCCTTCAAACAACTGCTAACATTAAGCAATTGGCTCACTCTACTAACATTACAGAATTGACTTACTGCTAACATTAAGCAATTGGCTCACTCTACTAACATTACACAATTGACTTACTGCATAATGTTAAGAACTGTTTGCAAGACTCTGCCTTACTGTATTTGTATTTGGACCTACATGTAGTCAGGTTTAGTTTGAATCCATAGTGAACACCGGAGAAGAGCCCGGTGCTATATGAGAATCAGAATTACTGGATAGAGATGTTTGATCTAAAACATTACTATATGCGAGGACGGTTGTTCTCCCTGTTCACTCGAAGAATCGAAAGAAGGGAGGACTGTGCAATAAAGGTTGAATCATAAGCGTAAAAACTTGAATCTGAAACTTGTTTGATCCTGACAGAATTTTATGTTCCAAATTAAAAGCAAAGCATTTCAAAAAAATGTATTACCTGCAGGAAATTGTTTATGTGCAAATGTTGGCGTTGTGATACTGGCTAAACAAATCTGAAGAGAGAGAACCGAATGCTTTGAGAGGATCAAGAGGCCATTTCCTATGACAGAAGATTCCACTGCTTTAATTCCTATCCTCCAAAGAGTATAGGACAATGATTCGAGAATAAGATCTTTCCATTTCACACGATGTTAACAAGGAGACTTTGCACCATCGTATGTTAGAAAGGCGTTTGTTTACATATGCATAGGATCAGCATGATATACTCCGGTGGCAGTGTGTGGTTACACTACCTGAAAATTATCCCACATGCAAATTGCGGTTTTTCGACTAGTATATAATACTGAGTTCAATTCTCTTGGGTCTTCCTTGAAGAAGAATTCAGGGAATAACATGGGGATCCTTCAATTGAGAGCCTTAATGTGAACTATTTACAATGGGGCTTTCTTTTATGTAAGGTGTATTATTTACTGTACATTCATTCTAACAGGTAATATATCATTTTGACTTAATATACATATAATGAAATATATCATTTTGACTTGAGGCTTTTCTAGGATGTTTTAGAAATATAAAGAAATATAAAAGATATCATTGTGACTTAATATACATACAATGAGGCTTTTCTAGGATATTTTAGAAATATAAAGAAATATAAAATATATTATTGTGACTTACTTCTACATTATATTAATGTATAATGAGGCTTTTCTATGTTGTTTTATACTTACTGTAAATTCTATAATGTAATGTGCACTGTTTACTATTACATTAATGTATATATAATGAGACTCTTCTATTATGTATAATATTTAAGGTACATTTTATCTGTTTTATATTTATTGTACATTTTATAATGTAATGTGCATTGTTTATTATTACATTAATGTATATAATGAGGCTTTTATATTATGTGTAATATTTAAGGTACATTTTATAATGTAATGTGTATTATTTATTGTATATTTCATTATTGTGATTCACTTTTATTGCATTATTATATTAACCTATATATAATTAGTTTTTTTTTTTAATGATGTGTAATATTTACTATTTATAATGAGGTGTACTATTTACTGTACATTTTATAATGTCCATTGTAAATAGATGTATAATTAATGTATATATAATTAGTTTTTTTTTTTTTTTAATGATGTGTAATATTTACTGTTTATAATGAGGTGTACTATTTACTGTACATTTTATAATGTGCATTGTAAATAGATGTATAGTAAAACTTTTGCACATTATAAATCTATTTATAATGAGGTTTTTTTTATGTATTATTTATTATAATGTATAATGTTTAGTGTATATTTTATAAGATAATGTGCATGATTTGCTGAAATGTACATTATTTATGATAAAAAAAAAATTGTAATGTGTATTATTTACTATAAAGTTTTGATTATCACTATTTATATATAAAATGTATTATTTATAGAATTACTTGTTTATGATGCATATTATTATTATTTACAACAAAGATTTAGATAACACTATTTATATGAAAATTACATAAAGTTTTGGATAACACTATTTTCATATAAAATTACAATAAAGTAAATCTATTTACAATGAAACTTTTCTATGTTATTTATTGTATTCACATAAAAATTACATAAAGTTTTGGATAACACTATTTTCATATAAAGTTACAATAAAGTAAATCTATTTACAATGAGACTTTTCTATGTTATTTATTATAATGTGTAATATTTATTGTACATTCCATAACATAATGAGCATTATTTATTGCACAATGTGCATTATTTAAGATAAAAAATTTATAATGTGTATTATTTACAATAAAGTTTTGATTATCACTATTTATACATAACTTGTTTTATTTATCTCATTACTTTTTTATAATGCATATTATTTACAATAAATTTTTAGATAAAATTATTTGCATGAAAGCTACATAAAGTTTTGGATAGCACTATTTTCATATAAAGTTACAATAAAGTTTTAGATAACATTACATTAAAATTACAATAAAATTTTGAATAATGTTATTTACATATAACTTTTTTTCACTGAAAATTTCACATTATATTCATAATGATATAATATGTTTACAAAATCAGTACATCAAGAGCAAAGACTACCCTTTTATAGACAGATCCATATATAGGAGAAACTCATACAATCAAAGTAAAATCCAAAATCTTTCAAAGATTTCCTCTTCAACATAGTTACTGATAAACTAATATCAAGATAAAAAAACTCTCTATCAAAGAGAAAAAAAAACAACTGCGGACCCAAAATATCTATGAGATCAAAAAAGGACTTAATACATATTTACATATAACCTACATTATTGAGAATAAAACTTTATATATTTACACTTAGAATTATACTTGCTCCGAACTAATATATTTTTAATATAAAATATTAATATATTATGAACTATATATACTATTTACTGAGGCCTTAGCACTATTAAAGATTCACTTGTATTGTAGTATGTTTTCACCCAATCAATATGAAATATATTTATGGTATGAATCTTTGTTATTACTCCCATTTATTAAAGATTCACTTGTATTGTAGTATGTTTTCACTCATCAATAATCAATATGGAATATATTTATGGTATGAATTTTTGTTATTACTCTCATTTGTAAATAGCTATGTTTATTACATGATTTATATTAATAAAGATCTCCTTTTATTTCTTAAACTAAGAAGAGAGGCATTTTGGGTCTAACTTCATGTGTTGTATGCGTCAAGGCAAAAGAAACAATCCAACAAGTGTTCCTTGATTGCAGCCATGTCAAAGAAACTTGGTTGTGTGCTTTAGCAAGTATATCTCATAGAAGTTGGATGGCCACAAACCTGTGTGGAATTTTTTACTCAATGGGGCCTTTTGTACAAAGGGAGCTTCAAGCAAAAACCAGGTTTCATGCAAGTTTGGGAGGCATTGCCAAAGTACTTGTGTTGGAAAATTTGGCTTGCATGGAACAAGTTAATTTTCAATGATGAGAACAAGTTAATTTTCAATGATGAGAACAAGTTAATTTGCATGGAACAAGTTAATTCATTGTGGAAAGGATTGTTTATCACAAAGGAAGAGAGGCTCAAAACACTAACGGTCCCAGGATCTCGATGTTATTAATTGGATCCATGATTTGTAAATCAAAGATGGGGAGTAATGCCTTGAACATACTCATCTCAAGGATGCATAAAACACTCTCAAATTTTGACAAAAATTCTTTTTTTCCAAATTAAAAGAGAGCTCAATGGAAACACAAATCACTAGGCTAAGGTGGCTTCTTTCTTAAGTCCAGGTTCAATCATAAAAAAATGGGGTGCATGGCTTCACTCCCATACCATAGTGGAAATCGAATTCTATTTACCCATCAATCAATGGCAAATGCAACGTTATAATGGGTTGGATGGCAGGTGGGTAACTATGCTCGCACATATGAAATTTCTTGGGTGCAACCTCGGTATTCAACGTTGTGTGTGTGTGTGTGTGTTCCCTTTGAAATGTGGGAGATTTTTGGTCCTAGTGACCCTCAATTGAGTTGAAACCATTGTGGTGGAGGTTTTCTCCTGGGCATTGCAGGACTGGTGTGGAGTGACAAGAGAAGTGGGGTTAAGGAAGGACCTTTAGTGTTGGTTTTGTGCACTCATGGGTGGTGAATTTGGGTGGAGTTATGTCTCTGATTCTGGTATTTTCTTTAGTCCAGACCAAGAAACCCCTGGTTCAGTGGTTTATTTTTCCTATTTAGTCTCTGGTGATGGTCTTTATGTTTCAGATTTTCTTAACTAGAATAACATTCCTCCATTTTTACTTATATTTTTTAAAATAAGAATTAGAAACCTCTATTTGGCGATAATGTGGTTTAGTTTCCCTTTACGTGGTCTTGTGCAAAGTTATTTTAGGACAAATATGGATAGTCCAAAGTGGAAGGAAGCCTAGAAATTTTTTTGTCAACATGAAGAAACCACCCAAGCCAACAACAACGCTCGTATACATATTTCTTCGAAGATTACAAAACTAGAGCAAGCCAACATTGCTAATGTCACCAATATAATGAATCTCCTCCTATTGCATAAGCATGCACTAGAAGCAAAATGTTAACAACTTCGAATTCTAGTTCTCCCACAACATTTAGACTCACACTCTCTTGCCTCTGACAATCATGGATCTAGGAATTCATTACAGGAAAATCTCTCTAAAGAAGACATAGTGAGTCAAGTTTATGACCCCATGGAAGTGGAATAAATTGGCTCCCCTCACTTTGTTCAGGATCAAGAAGCTCAAGATAGTGCGCCTCCATGATTGGTTTATGCTTTACATAATAAATTATTATTTTGGTCAATTTGTAAATCATGCTACTTACATAATTATCTGGAATGGTGTATCAAAAAGGCCTTAGATTTTATCTTAGCTACTCTAGAAATATGCTCAATTTTGGAGCATAATTTTGTAGTTTTGTTTGAAATTGTTGTTTGCTTCGGCACAACCCCCTTTTAATGAATATAATATTATGTTTCGATTAAAATGTGAAGTATAATAATGCTTTAATGTTTTAATATATCATTTTTCCTCATTTCAAGGATGGTTCCAAGGGTAAACTCTAGAATCTTCAGGGCACAAGGCTGGTCAACAAAGGGTTTGAATCCATTACAACAATATACTCATTATGAGCTCAACATGTCACTCACGAGAATCGAATACGTGCGGGAACAATAAAAATGAATCCTCCCAACCACCCAATATAAAAATAAATGACATTTTTTCCATATAGTTTAAATGGTAATTCTCTCTATGTGTGTGTGTGGATTAATTGGGTTGGTTGTCATTGATGTCAACCCTTGAAGAAAGTCCAGTAGTGAATTCCGGTAGCACAAAGGTTTGGGTAATGGACCCAAGTTTGTTTGATGTATAATGTTATGAATTTTGATATATTTGCAGGTAAGACTATTTTATATGGATAGTACATGTCATGTCATTTACGGTGGTATGTGGAACGTCACATAACTCCTCATGGTTTGAGAGTTATGGCCTTACAAAGTTGAAGGACCCTCATATGATTGGTTTGAAACCTCAAAATGTCAAAGAAGTCAAAGTATTTGCAAAGAAGAAATTATTTAAATAATAAAGTGAAGTGACAAAGTCAAAGAGGATTATTTAAACAATAAAGTGAAGTGACAAAGTCAAAGAGGATTATTTAAATAATAAAGTGAAGTGAAAAAATCAAAGAGGATTATTTAAATAATAAAGTAAATGGAGAACTTTCTAATTATGGAAAGTGGTTATAATAAGGTTAACCCTAAAATGATGAAAATGGGTTAAGTGGTCAAGTGGCTATTGGATACATGGACAAGTGGCAATTTGGGCAAAGTTGGAGATAGGTGACTATGTGGACAAAGTAGCCTAGAATATGCTTCTAAGGAAGCTACTTGGAGAGTATAAATAAGAGGCAAGGCTCTCTCATTTTAATCACACTTGAGCATATTGAATATCTACAGGTGACTAAGATAATCAAAGGACATCTAAGTTGAATTTCAGAGGGAAGGTGAAGTAAAGAAGGCCAAAATTCAAGGGAGGATAAATTCATTTGATGATGCTTTCTAAGGTATGTTATTTACAGGTCATCTCACCATTTTCGCAATAACTTTTTTCTAGAATGATTCAGACCGTAAAACTGGGATGCCATTGAGAAAACATATCCAAGTAGTTGTGGTACAAATTTCAGCTTGTGGTCATTTTATTTTTGGAGTTACACTCTGTGGAAAATAGGGTTTGTGGCTAGTCCTGAAACTAGTCTAAAACATGTGTTTTGGGTAAAAATGTCATAACCTCTTCATAACAAATACAAATTCAGTAAGACCAAATTTGTTGGTTAGAGTACAGTCTGTAGTATTCTGTGTAACATTTTCAGATACATACAACAAATATTCCGTGCGGGGCACGCTCTACAAGTTCGCTCTCTAGAATAAACCAGAATTCAACAAGGTATGCCATTTTTTCTATAACTCCTTTTTTGAGAGGTTCCAAGTAGTGACACCTGGAGGAATTGCACAAAACACACTGAAGAACATTGTGTACTATTTTCAGATCTTTATTCATTACAAGTACAAAGTTATGATTATTTCAAGTTAGGGTTGTTGACTAATCCAAAACAAGTCATGTGAGACTAAAGTAAAGTTTGATGAAAATGATAGTCTCTTATTGCTAAATTTAAGGAAGGTTTGCAAGTTGAGGTACAGGTTGGTGCATGGTTGATGCACTTGTTTATCGTACAAATTGATTATAGGTTGTGTGGTACAAGTTGGTGCATGGTTGATGCACTTGTTTATGGTACAGGTTGATTGCAGGTTATGGTACAGGTTGATGCATGGTTGATACATGGTTCAAGTTATTGGTACAAGTTGTTTGGTGCAGTTTTATTGGTACAGGTTTACAGCAGTATATCTCACAGTGATAGTGTGATAGTGGTTCCATCATTCTACTTATACGTCAGGGCGGTTAGACAGGGCAAGGACAGGTGGTTGTAGCCACCTTCTTATTGTAGCCGGAGAACATAGGGGGTTGTAGCCAAAGAATTGGGGAGTTGGAGCTTCCCTTAGGTTGTAGCCTGAGAAACTAGGGGGTTGGAGCCTCCTTCTAGTTGCAGCTGGAAAACAAAGGAAGTTGGTGTTTCCAATGAATGTAATTCTTCAAGACATATAAGAAAAAACATTCTTTGGTTTTTTCTCGCTTTGGCTTTCCACGTAAAAACACTGGTGTACTGTGTATGTGTATGATTGTTCATTTGTTCATTGTTTATTTACTCTGCAAATATTGGATGATAATGCTACATTGATATAGCACTTGCATTATATGGTTAAAAAGGATTAGATTGCTTTATTGTTGATTCATCCCCCCTCCCACCTCTCAATAATCCAACAATATATATATATATATATATATATATATATATATATATATATATATATATATATATATA
>ML829014.1:22191-34773 GCA_009831015.1 Picea engelmannii | reverse complement strand
TTGCAATATGAGATTTCAACAAAGTGTTATTTATAATTTCTAAAAACTATCTTCAGTGGATTTCATCCATTTGAATGTAGGCTAGTGAGAGAATTGGTGCAAAGGGAGAGCATTCTCATAAAAATGTGGGATGAATCTCTATAGTATTTAAGGCCTCCAAAAAAACTCTACAGTGTTGTGGTGTTAGAAGGCATTGACAATGTATCAAGTGCATGAACCTTAGTAGGGTCAAGGATGGGTCAGGGAGAATACCATCCTATCCAATTAAAAATATAAGATATTATACTGAATTTTGTTCGAAGAATGACTCCTTTCTCTTGATCTACAATTGTGGGTACACAATAGTTCCAATATTATTCATACATGATATAGATTATCCTCCCATGTGCTATTGAAAATAAGAATTCCATATAAATATTTAACCATAGTGAGAACCAAGTGAGGGTGGACAATATTATTTGTCAGTCTCATAAAGGTAACAAGGGAAAATAAGTGAGACCAAAAGTCATCACCAACCATTCATACAAACCAAATCTAGTTTTGAAGGTAGTCTTCTAGGTATCCCCAAAAGTCATGAAAATCTAATGGTATCCTACTATGAGACTCAACTTAGTGAGGTACCTAGCATCCTTAAGTTGGTCTAGTAGATCATCAATTCTTGGCAAGAGATAATAGTTTTTGATAGTGACTTTATTGAGAGCATGGTAATTAGTGACCTGATTCCATTCATCTTTTTCCTTGTGGGGCAAAATAAAGGTGGGGGATCCAAATAGTAATGAGTTAGATTTGGTGTGTCTGAATTCAAGTAAAGATTGCATTTGACATTCTAATTCAACGACTTCAATTAGAGATAAGTGATAGGCTAAGGCATTAGGGAAGGATGCATAAGGAAACATATCAATAAAATGTTCAATAACACATGTAGGAGTTAATCTAGTGGGATGATCAAAAACATCTAAAAATTACTCTATGTGAGGTTGCATCATAAGTGGGTTTGGTTAATAGATGTTATCAGGATTAGGAGAATGGATAATACAAAGATAAAGACATTTATTTAGACCAACTTGATGAAAGGAAACATCGTTGGATACGAGGGTTGGGGGGTTGACAACAGTAGATTTGAGTTTGTAAATTTTAACATCTTTTCAAACCTAGTGAGTGTTGCACTTGGCATCATAGAAAACATTGCATTAGTATTGATATGGTATCCTAATAGCGTATCAGAACAATCTGATGTGAAAACAAAAGTGATAATATTTTTGAGGGGGCCAATGGCAAATGTCACTACACAACATTTATTCACCAACAAGTGAGGAACAACCTTTTGTACCCAACTTAAATGGTAATGTGAGGGATTGTTGTTGATTGGGTGAGGAACAACCTTTTGTACCCAACTCAAATGGTAAGGGGAGAGATGGTTGTTGATTGGGAGTTGGAGATGGTCGACCAAATCCTAGGAAATAAGGTTCTTTTGACTACTATTATCAAGAATAAGAGTGGCCAATTGGTCCTTTATCTAGAAATTAGCAGTGAAAAGGAGATCGGGAGATTGACATGAGTATTATTCCATCAATATGAGAAAGGAGTGGTTGAGTGTAGTAGGAATTTCAAGAGGAGTTGGGTGATGCTAACAAGAAAAGGTTTTAGTCATGGATTTTTTAATTTGCTCGTTATTGTATAGTGTCTTGGAGGATAATTTTTGTTGTAAGACTTGACAATGAGAATCATCATGATAATGATATTTTTGGTAGTGACACTAGTGTTGAGGGAGTAGGGATCTAGGGTTAGGTTTATAGGGGGGGTTGTTGTAATGTACTAGAGTAATGAGCACGAGTAGGAGGAAGAAAATCAATAGGAGAACATAGACAAGTGTTAATTTTGTGTTCCATAGATAGGGATAGAATAAAGGCTTAGCCTAAGGTAGTACTATCAAATAATGCCACTTCATGCTGAAAAACCACTAACAAACCAAAATTGAATTTGAGAATAACTACATGTTCAAAATATATGATCTAGAGCTCTATTATGAGTTTGTAAAAACACTCAATGTACTTTTGGATGGTTTTGGACTAGGGCTTGTCGCATATACAACCATCTACTAATCAAATTCTTTAGCTAGCTTGGAGGATAAAATCATTATCTAAGAGAAAAGGAATAAGGAGTCCTAGATGGTGATGGGTCTAGACAAGGAATTGGTTGCAACGTCCTCATTGAACTCAATGTAAAGTTCTATATTTTCTATGTGAGAGTGCCACCATGCTTGTGCCTCACCTTCCAAGTAGTTACTTACAAGAGGAAAGTGATTCTATTTTTTCATCTACATACACGTCTTTATTCTTGAAATATCATGTGATGTTGCATATCCAAGAATCTAACAATTCATTTTACATTTTCCCTCCATATTTGGGCAATGAGATGTGGTCATCCAACTAAAAAGTGGGAACCCTAGATTGATGTATTAAGGCATGTGTAAAAGTTCTAGTTAGAGTGTGAATGATGCTACATAGATGATTTGCATCTACTATTGAAGAGGTGTCCCTATGTGGAGCCGTTTTTTAGGGGTGAGGACTAGAAAAGATTATTCCCTTCATGGATGTAAGGTTATGAGATGGTAGGGTGACCTCCATAAACTCATAAACTATTGCATGTGTGCTAAGGAATCCCTTTGAATAATACGTCCACATTTCATGCCCAAAAAATAGATTTGGGTGGGAGAGTGTACTCCATGATAGAACCATGGACCAGATCCAAATAAGTTTGTTTTGAATACTTTTATCTGTTGTGGAGGTATTCTGTTGTCGGGAATTTCATTCGAGAATAACAGTCATATTAAATTGTTCAATGTTTATGGGCCTTGTAGCAAAAGGAAAGCTTTCTGGGAGCAAGTGGAAACTTGAGGTTTGTTGGCTTCTAATAATTTGACTGTTGCAGGCGATTTTAATCTCACTACTAGAGCGGATGAGATCTGGGGAGCTTCAACACATTTGGACAAATTGGCGGGCTTCTTTAAAGACTTGTTCCAGGCACATCATTTAGTGGATTTGCACCTGGATGTCTTGGTCCCAACTTGGAGAAATGGGAGAGCAGGGGCTGACTGCATTGCTAAAAGCATATTTTAGCTGCGGAGAATATTTTATGTCAATCAGGCCGCTTCAGATCCTGGGTGGAGTACCCATACATTTCAGATCATGCTCTGGTGGTTGCTCAATTTGATTTTTAGCATTTTCCCACGGCCTACCCTTTTAAATTTAATTCTTCCTGGTTGAAGGAGGCATAGTTTATGAGTTTGGTTAAAGAGGTTTAGATGGATCAAGGCTTTTTAATGGAAGATATTCAACTTAGATTTGTGTGGAAGCTAAAAGAGCTAAAAAAACGGAATAAATATTGGGCTCGACTTCAGAGAAGTGAAAAAATCCTTAGATTAGAGAAGTTGGAGGAGGAGTTGAATGCAGCTCTCCAATCGATCCCAAGGGATGGGAGGGACTTGAATTTCGACTGCCATATTAAAAACTTGGAGGCGGAACGTAATTCTTTACTTCTCCTTGATGAAGAACTTTGGAGACAAAGGAGCAGAGCAACCTGGCTGAAAAGTGGTGATCAGAATACAAGGTATTTTCATAATTTTGCTTGTGCTCAATAAAACAAAAAACATATTTGGGAGATTTTGGACAAGGATGGTCATTCTCATAGGGGGAAAGAAGCTCTAAAAAGAGAAGCTATTAGAGGTTTTAAAATTTTGTTTGAACTTGGCGATCCTCCCTCCCCAGTGGACCAAGCTTACACATCTAGTCTCTTTCCATGCTTTGTAAATGAGGAGGATACTCCTCTCTTTGATCGGCCATGCACTAAGTCAGAGATTTGAGAGGTACTAAAACACTTTGCCAAAGACAAGAGTCCAGGCCCCGATAGCTAGACGGTGGAATTTTTTACTCAGTTCTTCGATTTACTTGGTGATGATCTACTAGAACTTGTGGAGGACTCAAGGATCAGAGGAAAGGTCCAAAGTTCCTTAAATTATACTTTTTTTACGCTGATTCCAAAGGAAAATAAGCCTTCGAACCTTGGTGACTACAGACCCATCATGTTATGCAATTTATGTTATAAATTGATCACGAAGGTGATAACAAATAGATTAAATCCTATTCTCTCGAGGTCACTGTCAAGTGAACAACTCGGCTTCTTAAAAGGCAGGCAGATCTTGGACACTATTGGGATGGCACAAGAATGTCTTTACAATATTAAAATGAAAAAGCTTCAGGCACTAATGTTAAAGTTGGACTTAAAGAAATCTTATGATTGTGTAAACTGGGATTTTCTAAGATTGATTCTTATTCAAACGAGGTTCAGTTTGTCCTCTATAAACTAGATCATGAGTTGTGTTGTCAGTTCTTCTTTTGTTGTTCTTATAAACAGGAAGGCCTCTTCTTTATTTCGTAGTGATTGTGACCTTAGGCAAGGATGCCCTTTGTCGCCCTTATTGTTCATTTTTGTTATGGAAAGTTTTAGCATGTTGCTGAAAAAAGTCCAGAATGAGGGAAGTTTGTCGGGGGTGAAGGTTTCCAAGATTGTTAAAATTCTCCATCTATTTTTTGTGGACGAAATTTTAATCATGTCAACGACCTCCCTAGAAGAGTGGTCGGAGACAAACACTCTTCTGAAGTTGTTTTGTGGTGCCTCGGGCTTGAAAGTAAACCTGTGCAAATCTACTTTTTATCATTCAGGTATTCAAGGGGAGTTACTGGACAAGTTTAAAGAAGTCTTCTCTTTTAATTTTTTTGATTTGGCGAAGGGCTTTAGATACTTGGGATACTTTTTAAAAGCTGAAAAATTAAAGTTTGATGATTGGAGATGGCTCCTTTCAAAGCTAGAATACAAAATTGGTCATTGGTGCAATAGGTGGTTATCCTTTGGTGGCCATTGTCTTTTGATCAAATTGGTGTTGGAATCATAGTCGGTATACTGGATGTCTCTTGTGGTGGTCCCTAACTCAGTGCTTAATAAAATTCATCAGATGATCTATGATTTCCTTTGGTCAAGAGATGGCTCGGATCATCACTTCCATCTCTACAACTAGGAGGTGATTGCAAAACTGAAATCTTTCGGTGGATGGGGGCTTAGAAACATTTTCCATTTTAATCGTGCGCTGGCTGCAAACACTTTGTGGCGTGTTTTGACAAAGGAATGGATCTTGTACAGGGTGATTAAGGATAAATATCTACCCTATTTTTCTATCTCAACCTTGCTCAGTTTGACTTCGACAACTTAGCCACTGGCCTTGCAGACCTAGAAAAACCTTTTAAAGTCTCTTCCTCTTATCACTCATTGGTTAAGTTAGTATCCTGGAAATGGGAAATCTGTTTTAATATGCCAAGACAAGATTTTGGGTATTGGAAACCCTTCTTTGCTTACACGGGATCTCATATTAGCTCTGAAAAATAAGAATATCAGGTATATCTATCAAGCAAGGGCACAGAATTTGCAGGGATGTTTTATTGCTCAATGGAAAAGTAGCTTGGATTTGGGCCTTTCGGGTGCTCTAGCAAATTAACGGAGCTCCTTCTGTAAGGTTTTAGTTGGATCGAGGGTTCAACTCCAACAAAGAGAAGACTTATTAATCTGGACTGGTGGTGTCAACTCAAGATTACTATCTGTTAACAATGTTTATAATGCTTTACAAAAAAAAATGGCAGCAACAGTTAGTTGGTTGGAGGAGGGAGTTATGGTCTTGGGATATTGCTTTAAATATTAGAATGTTCGCATGGCTCACTGTGGAGGAAAAAATCCTTACTTGGGATAATCTTATCAAAAAAGGTTGGGAAGGACCAAGCCTTTTCTCGCTGTGCTCTCGGGCTTTGGAGTATGTCTTGCACCTTTGTGTTAAGTGTTCCTTTACTCTTTAGGTGTGGTAGAAGTTATACTATTCTCTCCATACAAGCACATCTTGGGAAGGTGACACTTTATCAGATTGTTATGCTAGCTGGACAAAAAACGAGTGGACTTACAGAACTTTGCCCTCCTTGGCCTGTTGATGCATTTGGCTGGAAAGCAACAAAAAAGTCTTTGAAAATTCTAATCCTTCTTTACAATCGGTGGTTCTAAAAATGTTGGGATTGCTAAAAACCTATGAAGATGTGGGGTCTCAGAAAGGGAAGGGTCCTAGGATCTTAAAGACTCATGTTTTTACTCTGCCCAATGTGGGGTGGTTTTATGGTGCAGCCCAAGAAAATGGGAATCTGAGTGGGGCAAGAGGTGTTATAAAAATCAATGAGGACACTAGCTACAAGTGGATTTTTAATTGTGGCACTGGTACAAATTCAAGGGCTGAACTTTTAGGTGCTTGGGTGACTTTAACTTTGGCAATTCGCCTGGGACTAGATCAACTACAAGTTTTTGGTGATTCAAAAGTTGTAATTGAGTGGCTAAATTGCAGGGGAAACTTAAATGCTCCTGCACTTTTGGGCTGGAAGGATAGGATCGGGGATTTAATCAAATCTTTCAATACCATCAGATTTGAACATTTGCTAAGAGATTAGAATGTGGAAGCAGATGCCCTCTCCAAAAAAGATCTACAAGCTTTGGAGGGGATGGTTATATACAACAAGTGGATTGAAGGACATGAGGGCCCTTCATACTACCTCTATCTCTATTAATGATCTTTGCTCTTCTTTTTGGAGATAGTTTTTTTTATTTTTGAAGTCTTTGTATTTCCTTAGTAATCTTTTGCGGTAAACTTTGTGTTGTTCTCGTAAATATGCTATCATGTTTGATGTGGAAGCTCTTTAGTATGGACTTGGTTCACTTGCTTCTTGTAGAGATGGATATTATCTTTCCTTTTAGAAGGAACAACTTTTGATGTGGCCTCAAGTTTTTTGGTTGGTTATCTACTCCATGTACATGTACTTGAAAACACTATATATTTTAATGTATTGAGAAATTTTCTGCTGAAAAAAAAAAAGTACATGATACATGTATTTTATAAAAGCCCTCGAGCTAGAAGACCACTTGGTCCGACAGGGATTTTCTCCCCATAAGGTTATAGAGTGGATACATGTTTGCCCTGGATCCCTCTCTAGCTATGGGATGTGAGGAGCTTGGTGAAAACTTATCGTCGATGAAAACAAGTGAAGTCACAGAAGCCTAAATGAAAAACATCATATAAACAATACAGTTTATAGTACCAAAGTAACACAAAACAATACAGTTCATAGTACCAAAGGTATCACAAAAAATAACATGATCCAGAACATCAACAAGAGCGTGGTGACTATCGACCAGGAACCTCGCCATCGATTTTTTTAAAATGTCCACAAGGTTAAACTAAAAGTGTCATTTAAACAACACAGTTCATAGTACCAAAGATAGAAAATAACATAATCTAGAGCATCAATAGAGAGAGGCACTCCCTTAATTTATCAAATTTTGAAACTTCGGAGCCTGAAGTGGAGGCCAGCTCATGTGCACTAACCAAAAACTTGACTTGCTCTATGATGAATGTGCCAACCAGAAGATTTGATGTGAGATGATTGAAATGAAGATATTCACGGTGTTGTGGTTCAAAAGTCCATTAACTATGCTATCTCCATCTTTACTTTCATCACCTACACTTAGATGTTCACAGATTATGGAGCCATCATGTCATGTAAAATACGTGTTACATTGTGCATTTGTGAACATAGATGTTCATAGATTATGGAGACATCATGTCATGTAAAATACGTGTTACATTGAACATTTGCGAACAGAGATGGATTGTGTTTTCCAAATCACTCTCATCAGTTGCCATGCACTGCAAAAGTCCACTGCCCAAGGAAGAGAATCCCCTGAAAGGGAGGATTTCCAGGAAATGGTAAACAGTGTAAACTTGAGACAAAACTTTTGGGCCTAATTCCATATAGAAATTCCATATAGACTTAGTGATCCAGGTGGATATCGGTGGCCACCCACCTTTTCTGACTGGCTCAAAACAGTTTTCTGGCAATTTTGGCAATTTACTATTTTTAGCAGGTTTTAACTTCCGGGGCCATTTTGAGGGCCTAAATGAAGGTTTTTTTGAGATCGAGGTTCTCAATGATAGTCGAAGGCATGATTGAGCCCCCAAAATGAATATCCTCGACGATACCTTTCCAACGAGCTATCACACGCCTAAAACGGAGATTGTATGCAAAAGTTACGACCCCGGGAAGTTGATGTACTAACTTACCCAAACGGGGCCCACATGACTTTTGGCGCTTCATCTCCTAGGGTTAGGTTTTTGGATGTCTATGACTTTTGGCATTCTCGTCTATTGTAAAAATGCCTCTAGAGTCTCATTGTAATCATCTTCTCACGAATGCGAGTAGCAGCGACATCTCTTCTCAGAGATAAGCTACCAGCGCCCTAGCTAGTTTATTTCCATTCTGTCTGTAAGCATATTTCAGTCATTTGTTATTAATGAAATGAAGTCTTATTTCCATTGCATCTCTGCGTTTATGTGTATTTATGTATTTCATTGTGTTCCTACATAAATCCGGATCACTTAGTAAACTTACAAGCTCATAAGAAATGTTTCATGGTTTCATCTTTCCTTGACCAAGGACACTTGGATATTTAAGTGTTTGGCCCACAAGTAGGACAACTTGAATTAAGGATAGGGTAAGGCAAGCCATCATAAGCTCCAAAGGGGCTTTCCAAATGAATTTCGGTTTGTATAGACATGTCTCTAATTTAGATTTAAATCTCGAGAGTGTATTTATCTTTACATTCAATTTGGGCATGAAATCCACCTATTTATAAACCTCTAGAATTTATTATCTTCACATTCAACTTGGGTTTGAAATCCACCTAGCCATTTGTAGACTTGTATTTCTTAAAACTTTTTACGATGCTCCATTTCCAATCTTGCCAATGGGCTTATAACCTCTTTTAGAATTTCCAAACATTGTTAGCTACATATTTCTCCTCAATAATAACAGCAAGGGAGTGAACAGTTTGGTATGTGGAGTCAATTTTCCCCACAATCTTTGGCCTAAAGAAGCACTAGAAGTAATACAATTTATAAGAATACTTTTCCAAGCTTCATCCCCATCTAGTACCTTGATAACTCATTTAGCACAAAGTGCTTGAGTATGAGAATAGGTGGAGATTATTCACATTCCTCCCCTCCTTATACACACAATAAAGCTTGCAATTGACTCTATAAAAAACCTTTTCTCCCTTGGAATTATCTCAAATGAAATTTCTAAGTAATTTCTCTCATATTGATAAGCCCTAGCACTAGAGGGAACCCAACATGTGGAATAATAATACACATGAGTGGCTCCTAACACCTTAGTATGGGTTTGACATTTTATAGATAGGGGCATAGATTGATAAGCCATTCATCAATCTTATTTGCTACACTTTGAAGAAAATCCTCTCAAAGATTAAGATTTTCTAGGGGATGCATGGAAGGCAAAGGGGATACCTAGAAACGTAAATTTTTTATCATGTTGAATCCAAACCCATCCTTAGACCACAAAATATTCCAATGTCTCCTTCTAGCTCAAACGAATGCATTGAATCTTGGATATTTGAAGTTTTAACCAAGAGGCCTCATATTTAGACTTGCAAGGAATCCATCATACTAGAGAGGGCTCCCTTTTCCCCCAAAATGGTCAAAAGAATCATCTGGAAGGTGGGAATTTATCAATTGCTCACTATCAATCCTAGAAACCTTTGAGCCATTTTTTTTTAAGGAGGTGTCCAAGAGCTTCAACAACTATCACAATTAGTGCAAGTGGGCAGTGTTGTCTAATAGACCTATAGAGATTTATTTATTCATATCATGTTTGGTTTATGGATAAACAATGTTAGCCCCTACAAAGAGTTTCTACTACCTTTTTGAAGAAAGGCCCAAACCCAAGAGTTTGCAACATGGTAATGATGAATGACCATTACAATGGCATAACCTTCTCTACCATTTCCATCCCTTCCCAAATTGCAAGTATGTAGTGTACATAGGGGGGTAATATGGGGCACCTAGCAAGGTACCCAAGGGAAATAATAATAGATAGGTGGATATGTATTGTTATGTATGGAGGCCATTTCTAGTAAATAAGGTCCATGTAGTAGTGTGAAAGGAATAATGTAAAAATGTTGACTAGAAGGTTAGTAAATAATGTTCCTAGGAGGTAGATCTAGTATTATAGAAATAAGTGTAAGCAATGTAATATTGTAATAGATAAGCAATCATTTATTGTGGAGTGTTTTTCGTCCTTAAAGAATAATTCATGGTGTTACTCTACCTCAAGGGTTTTCTCTACAATTCTCTTGTGTTGATTATTTTGTGTGAATGCTTTGATTTATTTCTGAATTTAAGTGATTTAATATCTCTAATCTATTTCAGATCTATTGAATTACATAACATATTGTATTAGAGCTCTTTCTTGGGCCCAAAAAGGAAGATTTGTTTTCCTTTTTCCAAAATTTTAAGTGAAAAAATAGGGTGACAGATTTTAGATTAATTTCCAAAACGTTTTTAGTAGAATTTGCAGAACCTGGTTGAATGTTTGAGTTCCTCTTAGAAAAAAAACTGATTTCAAAAAAATATGTCCAAAACGAAGTCCAAGAAGTGAATATATTGTGGATTTAAAATCAACTATTTTAGGATTTTCCCACGAATGACTATGTGATTTGTATATCAAATTTATTTTGCCAGAGGGATTAGATTTCAATCAAACCAACACGAATATGCAAAGTGGTTATGGAGTTTCATAATTGTGGTCATAATAACATGGTGTTTCATAATTGTGGTCATAATAGCCAATCAAACAAGTATAGCCATAGTTATGCCCATTTTAATTTAGCGGCCTCAAGGAGCTCCGTTGAAAAGCAAGTTATAAAGCCTAGTTTTGGTCGATGATTTTCTTCCAAGCAAGATTTTGTATTTTATAGGAAAAAATGATGGTCATGCTATTGAAGAATACATAAAAGAAAAGAAGTCAATATGGGGAAATGAATGGAAATTTAATGTAAGTTTTAAAGGTGATGTTTTCCAATGGTGGAGGTTGATTGACTATGACAAGATGGTCTCATGTTAATAAAAATTATAAAGAGAGCACGGAGGGTTTATATTTTTACAGCTTCATGGATGTATTCAACAAGAGAATGCTATTGTTTCTATTAACCCTAGTTGTCAACATAATTTCATCAATATTAACTTGGCTAAAAGATTGCAAGTTCTTGCAAAGCATATTCAAAGCATATAAGTTGAAGATAAAAATGTCATATTTTTAAGATTTGAAGCTTACCATGGATAAATATGTGTTGCATTATGATTTCCATGCTATAGATATGAATGATGTGGATGTTATTCTTGGATATCCTTGGATGGAATCAAGTTCTACAATTAATATTAATGTGGAAAAGAAGTTTATAAAACTTTGGTACAAGAAAAAGAAATCACATTGCAAGAAATATATCTCAGTAAAAAATAAGGGCCCACAGGGACACCTAATGAAGTTATTGCAGGGAAAATAATTGTAGAGTCTAAGGATGCATCAAACGAGGAGCCTACATAAGCATATGAAGAAAATCCCTAAGAAGGGCACAAAGAGGAAGCTAAGGAGATAAAACCCTCAAATGAACACCATGTTGAAGAGTCCAAGCCAAAAAAATTGAGAGCTAAGGACGATGTATATCTCCACCCACACCACCTAGAAAAGCAACAATCATCAAGGCAAGGGCATGGGCGTCATCAAACTTATTATGGACCAACATGGCACCGGAAAGACAACCAATTGAGAGGTACATGGAAGAATCACAATAATGCATGAAGATATCACAGTAGCACAACAAGGAGCAATGGGAGTCCAACTCAAGGTGGGAAGGAAGTATTTGGACCCCATGTTCACATTTCACTTAGAGGGATAGATGCTCATGCTTGGTACCATCTGGCTGCATTTCTTGTCCAATCATATTGTATGGCTTATTCCCATGTTTTGAGGACGAAACATGAAAAGGGGGATGGAATGTAGTGTACCTGGGGGAATAATATGGGGTATCTAGGAAGACACCCAAGGGGAATAATAATAAATAGGTGGATATGTATTGTTATGTATGGTGGCCATTTCCAGTAAATAAGGCTCATGTAGTAGTGTGAAAGAAATAAATGTAAGAAGGCTTACTAGGAGGCCCAGCCTACTAGAAAGTTCAATCTCCAGAATGTTCCTATGAGGTATATAGTATTCTATAAAGAAGTATAAGCAATGTAATGATGTATTGTGAAGAATATTACAATAGATAAGCAATCATTGTTTGTGGATTGTTTTCTTTCCTTAAGGAATAATTCATAATGTTATCCTACCTCAAGGGTTTTCTCTACAATTCTCGTGTTGATTATTTTGTGTGAACGCTTTGATTTATTTCAAAATTTAAGGGCTTTGAAATATCTATATTATGTTTTATATCTATTGAGTTACATAAAAAATTACATTGCCAAGAATGTATCAGCCTCAAGTAAAACATATCTACTTAGGTGTAATGATCTTAGGGAGAATGTGCTTTAGGCACAACACCAAACCTTTGGCTAGGATTTTGTATGACATGTTCAACATATTTTGTGCA
>ML829014.1:0-22091 GCA_009831015.1 Picea engelmannii | reverse complement strand
TGTTGAGATGAGTTAAAAAACTTTAGGTGAAAACAACAACGTGTTGTTGATCATAGATCTTTCTCTTATATGAATTGTAGAAAGCCCAACCCCCTCTATAGCATCTTGAAAGAAAGAGAGCACTCTCACCTCAATTTCAAACTTTGTTATTGATCTATAGTTTAAACAAGATTCTAAAAAATAATTACAACATAACAAAACTCTAAATTTTGTTGTAGTCACAATCATCATATGCCAGACATGCAATTATAAATGAAAAGCATGTCAAAGTTGTAGGTATTTCAACATGTTAGATAAATAAATCACCTATAATAACATAAAAACACATTAAAATATACTTATTAAAAATTACGAGTGGAGCACATTGAGTCATTGTAAGGGAATAATTTCCATACCATCCATAATCTATCTTATATTATTGCTACTCCCAAATAGAAAGCATGGAATGACAAGGGAAAGTCTCTCTCTTTCTATATATATATATATATATATATATGGAAATACTCACAATATCCCCCTATGGTCTTCTCCCATAACTAATCCACCCTCCAAATTCCACTCCCTCGGCAACAATGATACAACATAAGGGAAGTCCATTAACATTATCATTGGATCCCTGCAACGTTTAGGAGAGAAGAATCAATCCTATATAAGGAGTCATCGATCATGAAGGGCAGATGATAACAATGTGGTGAAGAAAATACCCCTTTCCAAAAGAATTTAATCATATTTTCTACCCATGTTTTGCATGTATCCCTGGGTGTCATCTTAATATAAGATTTTACATAGAGCTAGGTGTCAATTTATCAACTCATGATATATTGTGCTTTAAGGTTCATTTTCGAAACCAAATATTAATTTAGTAGGAATTATATTTCAATTCATAAGCAAAAGGATACATCCTTACCTATGTCCGATCCCTTTGCCTCATGTCAATGCATAGTTCCTCCTCATATTCCCCTTAGTCGTTCCATGCCCATTTTTTTATTAATTTTATCACGAGTGTGTTTACATCACTATCTTAGACCTTAATATAGCCAATTTTAGACACACACACTACATATTAATTACACATCTGTTATTGAGGCCCAATCCTTGGGCCCTCACTAGGAATTTTTATATAGCCATTTATATGTTTTTGCATATACATATTATTCACATATCAACCACACCCTTGGCTCGATATTAAAATAAAAATTACACATACACATAAAATCACTTGGTCCATGTCCAAATACAATAAGGTCAAATTGAAGTGTTAAATTCATGTATTTATCGAGTGTGAACCAATGCATTGAGAAGTTCACCATCAAAGTTACTCCTTCACTATTGTAAACTGAGTTACTTAAACAAACATAATCTTTACACCTATATTTTTTGCAATCCCAAAGAACTACGGTGATAAGAAAAATGAATGCATAAGATAAAGTATTTATTTTGTATTTTACTTGAAAAAAAACATTTGTTATTATTTAAACAAAAACAAGAAAACAATAATAATGCTACAATGATGCTAGCATCTTGTGTATGAAATAAAGGCCCCAATGCAATGTGTATGACAGACATGCCAACTCGTAAGAAAATTGTGTGTACGGATAAAAGGTTCTCACAAGATTGTATCACTTTTTCCACCGAATCAACGTTTTCGAGCTTATGGTTTTGATAAAGCATGGTATACACTCATGGTATTTGAAAGATGGAGAGAAATAAAATAAATAATGATAATAAAATGGTAAAAATATGTTTACATGGTTATTAATTAGTTTTTATCATTGGTGGTTTATGAGTCCGTGGTTTTGTAACCCATGGTATTTGTAATATGAGATACAAAAAATAAAACATATAATAATATTAAAATAAGTGAAATGATATGACTCTTGAGAGAAAAAACATCCATAAGTATTATAGCCCTCCCATTTGTAAAATGATATATTATTATTTTTTCATGATGTAGACACCAAGGTCACTCTTTCAGTTTCTTGCAACATATTTTTGCGAATGAGCGTAGTTGACATCTCTTTCTCTTTAGAGATAAGCTACCACCATTCTAGCTAGTGTGTATTCTACAATATTATGCTATTCTATTCATTAATAAAAGTTGGGTTACACTATACTTATTTGTTCTCTGCTATAGTATAGTTTGTATCTCATTTTGTTCTCAATATTATCTGGATCCGTGGTATGAGAGCAATCTGTTGCTTGTTATTTCTTGGTGCATTTCCCTGACAAGGAAAGGGTATGGAGAGTTGGCTCTTGAGTTAGTGTCACTTGGGAACAATCGTTCTCACCAACCTAAGCGACCTCCCACAATGAAAGAAAAGAGAGATGACAAAGCATGAGATCCTTTCAAGATGTTGCTTGAGGAATCCCTCGCATGACAAAGTAATGAGATGATGGAAAAAATCACTCAGATCCTTTTACGACTATCAACAGTGGCCAATACATCTTTGACAAACAACCATTTTAGAGGTGTCGTGCCTTTCAAGGTACAAGTTAATTTTGATATCCCTTTATTTGAAGGCTAGATAGATGTAGATGCTCTAGAGAAATGATTGTATATGCTAGAAGGTTATTACTCTATCCAAAAATTTCCCAACAACGAAAAGTTCACCTTCGCACTCCTTAAATCCCTTCCCCATGTCCAAGCTTTGTGGGAAGGTTATTGGGAGAGGCACATCGTGGATAAATCTATGCCATTCGAGAAAGAATCCACCTGGGTGACCTTTGTGGATGCCCTCAAGGATGAGTTCTAAGTTGTTGGAAGCTATGATAGCCAGTATACGATATGGATGACTTTGCATCACGAAAGAGACCAAACAATGCGAGAGTATACCAACATCTTCCATACCATGCGCTCAAAGTTGGGTATTCAAGATTGTAAGAGACACCTGGTTTTGAAGTACCACAATGGCCTGCACACGTACATCCAAACAAATATGGATTTATTGGACATCTCCTCATTGGTAGTTGTTTATCGTTATACCATGAAAATTGAGTAGAGGTTCAAGTAGAGGAATAAGCGAGAGTTTAGGTATGCAAATACACCACAATGAAAGCATGGTAAAGGTGATCCTAACACACAAAGAAAAAGGAGAGCCAATCTCACGAAAACCAACCCAAGCCGTTGGTAAAGAAAGGTGATGGGAAGTCAAAGGACACCAAATACTGGTGTGAGTTATACAAGATCCCTTAGCACAACACTGATGAATGTTGCTAAAAAACGTCAATGTTGGCCGAGCTCAAAGAAAAATAATCAGACTCCGATTTGGAACACACTAAAGGGAAACAGATCATCGACGCAGTACCCATTGCTATCATCACGACCACAAAAATCCAACCAGAGGAGCCTGAGGAGGGGGAGCGTTGAACTTCCACTCATAGATGTGGGTGAAGGGGACCCCATTTCATTTCATTGTTGACAATGAGAGTCAAAAGAGCCTAATCTTAGTCGAGGTTGTCAAAATAATGAAGCTTCCGACAATGCCTCACCCCCAATCATACACCATCAGATGGTTGAGTTGGGGATGCAATATTCACATCAATGAGAAATGTCGCCTGCCTTATGACATCAAGTCCTTCAAGGATCAGGCATTGTGTGATGTCGCCCTACTAGAAGTCTGTGATGTTCTTTTAGGGCAACTATATATATAGAAACGTCATGTTGTTTATGAGTCTCGGCCCTATAGTGTCATTGTTGCTTTGGGGGGTCAACTCTATAGGGTACTAGAGGTAGTTCCAACCATATTATTTCATTGATCTCGACAAAACAATTCCACAAAATAATCTCTAAGACCACAAAGTTTTTTCTCTTCACAATCCAGCTAGAAGGTGAACATAAGTTCATTGCAACCACCACAACCTCAGTGTGAGACCTTTCTACACAATAGAAGTAGGATGTCAAGATTGTAGAGGAGCACAAATATATTTTTTCTTCATCTATGGGGGTGCCTATGCACTGCCAAATCAAGCATTCCATTGACTTGGTACCCAATGCTCCCTTACCGAATGGTCCAATCTACATTCGCTCTCTTTCAGAGAATGAGGAAATGAAGTGTCAAATTCATGAGCTCATCCATAAAGGCCACATTTGACCAAGCTCCTCACCTTGTGGGAGCCCAATTGTGTTCGTGCAGAGGAAGGTTCCCTATGTTCAACATAGCTATAACATAGCCCTTCACAGTTCTATTGGCCACAACCCCTTTTAAGTGTGCTTGGGGTTCTAGCCATTAGCCCCCATTGATGTAGTTTTTCTTGTTGCATCTTCACCAACAAAGTCCTCCCATGCTTAGACCGAGGCAAATCGTACAACCACATTTGTTGAATGGATCCAACACCTCCAACATTAGGTTCATGACATCCTTCAAAAGGATAATGCCAAGTATAATTAGCAACACGACCAACATCGGGTTCCACACAAGTTTCAGATTGGTGATAAGGTGTGGTTGCACTTATAGAAAGAGCACCTCACAAGCCCGCATAGGAAGCTACGACCACTTCGATATGGTCCTTATACCATCACAAAGGTTGTGGGTGAAAATGATTTTGAATTGAGTATTCCTCCTTTCCTTAGCTTGCACACAGTATTTAAGGTGGAGTTGCTATGAAAATATTACCCACCTTTGTTGGACATCTTGGAGGTGGCTGAGCATTTGTCCCCTACCGAACTTAATCCTGATTGCATTGAGAAAACTTTAGTGGATCATATCATGGAGACCCAAATGAAAACCACCCTCCAATAGAACATACAACTCTATCGTGTTGTCAAAGTAGGACAATTACTTTAGCAAGGCAAGTGGCTCACCAAGGTTCAGATTCAACAAAATTTTCTCCATATCCTGAGGGAACTTGTCAAAGCAAGATAATTACTTTAGAAAGGAAAGTGGCTCATCAAGGTTCAGATTCAACAAAAGTTTCCCCATATCCTAAGGGAACTTGACACAATGGGGATCATTGCTTCCCAAGGGGGGAGTAATGATTCAAGTGGATATTGGTGGTCATCCACCTCTTCCACTGAATCAACGTTTTCGAGCCTATGGTTTTGATAAACCATGGTATACACCCATGATATTTGAAAGATGGAAATAAATAAAATAAATAATAATGATAATAAAATGATAGAAAAATGTTTGCGCGATTATTAATTAGTTTTTACCATTGGTGGTTTATGAGCTTATGGTTTTGTAACCCATGGTATTCATCTGCAGTATTTGTAAAACAAGACAAAGAAAAAAAACCATATAATAATATTAAACTAAGTGAAACCGTGTCACTATTGAGGGAAAAGGCATCCATAAGTACTATATATACGGGCCCTCCCATTTGTAAAATGATATATTATTATTCCTTCAAGATGTAGACAACAAGGTCACTCTTTCGACCTCCTGTAACATCTTTTTATGAATGAGCGTAGCCGACATCTCTTTCTCTTCATAGACAAGCTACCACAATTCTAGCTAGTTTGTATTCTACAATATTATGCTATTTTATTCATTAATAAAAGTAAATGGTTACACTGTACTTATGTGTTCTCTGCTATAGTTTTGTTTGTATCTCATTTCATTCTCAATATAATTTGGATCATATGATCCCATGCAAAATTCATTCTCTTTGAACTTATTAATTTTCTCAAGTCAAATAAACACTTTAGCTTATCACACTAGCTCGATTAGGAGTGTTCGTTATTGACTTGGCCTTCACTTCTCTATATTTTCTCTCATAAATCCATTTATTGTTCGATCTAAGAGAGATATTATCCTTAAAGGTGTGCTAAATTTTGCTCCATCTAACTTTCCAGCAGGTGTTGGTCAATGGTTATTAAAGTTGACTTAGTTACTACTCAAATTTAACTAGTTAATCTCCAACATTGCTTCCTTTGCCAAATTAAGAATAGATCATTGCAACTCAAATATATGTTCATTATACTTCATTACTCTTTCAATTTCTTTCCTCCACATAAAGTTCCTCATTGTCATAATTTGTGGATCCCTATTTATTTTAACCAATTTTTGCACTTGTCAAACTATGCAATATTACATCGCACTTTGTGAATTTACATTATTTCCAACACTCTCCCTTAATAAAAGGTTGTTTTCTTTCATTTCAAACATTTATATGATGTTTTGAAATATTTCTTTACTATAGTTCCTCTTGCAAACTTGTAATTTACTCTACACTTCTTCATGCAATTGCCTTGATTAATGAGAGCGTACTTCAATATGTTTCCTACTAGCACGAAACATAACATTCTTTGTTAATTAAATTGCATTCTAGTTATCACAAAATAAAGTTGTAGGAGTTTCTTGCATAACTCCAAGATTCATCAAGATTTACCTTAGCCAAATTGCTTCACATGTCGTAGTTGGTTCTCCTTTATCTTCAACTTCGGTAGAAAATAGTGTAGTGGTCTATTGCTTCTTTCTCCATGAGACCATTGCAATTCCTTTTGAAATGCATAACTAGATGTAGATCTTCTATCACCTCCACACTCAACCTAAATATAATCAATGAATCCATCTATCTATAATTATTTACTCTTTTGCATATTCCCATCCAAAATATAAAGTTCCTTTGATGTTTTGTAATATTCTCTTTCTGACCTTCCAATGACTCATCTTACATTCTACCACGTACCTCAATACTTCACCAGCTATAAAACTAATGTCAAGTCAAGTAATGGTTAGATATATTATATTTCACACTATTTGTTTTTATAAAGTTGTGTTTATTAGCTTCTCTTCTCCATCCTTGTTCAATTTCTCTCCTACTTGTGTAGGAGTATCCATTGGCTTACCATCACTCATCTTGAACTTCTTCAATAAATCACTAGCATACTTGGTATAAGATAGAAATATTGACTCAAATTTATACTGAAACTTCATGTCAGTAATGTAAGACTCCAATGTCTATCATCTCAAATATTTTCTTCAAGTATTGTTTCAACTCAACAACTATGTTGTCACAAACTATGGTCACCATACTTAGCCTCCTTTAGTTAGTCAGTCATACACAAACTATGAAATAACTCACTAGAATTAACCTTCTTCAACATACAAGTTTTATAAAAGGCATTCCTAAATCTTCTTTCTTTGATGTACTCATTAATCCAAGAGAACCAAGACCTCTAGACTTTGCATAATTTGGAAACTTGAAAGATTTTTTGTATGTAAGAAGTCAAAATAGTTAGTTTATGTTGAAATCGATGATTTGGGTGAATCTAGAATATCACTATTTCTAATCCCCTAGGTCTTGGGTCATTACATTACTATTTTTATAATATTGTGGTCATTCTTGGTTGGCTAGGCTCATTATTTGTAATTTTAACCTTCGTCCCCTATATATACAAGAAAATCTAGTTTTAGGATTCAATAAGCGTTATTTGCAAACATAAGGTGTAAAGGAAGCTTCCCCTCTTGAAGTGGCATTGGTATTCATTCATTTTTTCACTTTCAAGCTGTGACATTACTTATGATTTCTAATTTTATGTTATTTGGGATATTTGGTCTATAAAATTTGGTATCACAACGGGCAATCCTTGGTTTGGCTCTGTCAAAGGAGTCATCTTATCATATCGAGTTTAATTTTTTTTTAGTTATTTTCAGTGAGTGAAATTTTCAGGGTGGACAAAGGACATAGCAAAGTACATAGGTAAAATTTCAAAATCCGATTTACTAAATTTTCAGACTTATAAGCTATACAAGTCGGGGATTTTGTCTAGTCCTCAAATTAGGTTTAAACAAGTGGTTTTTGTAAAATAGTCACATCTAGAGCTTGCGAGATCTAAATCTAATGCCATTAGTGGTATTCGAAAGAATATGGACCATAGTGTTTCATGCCCAAATTTCAAACCTTTAAGGGAAATATTGGTGATGTAGCAATCCATACATGTGTGTTCTCTTGAAATAGGGAAAAACCAACATGTTCTAGTAATTTAAGCATAACTTTCTCTTGGAAGGTCCAAATTGCAAGGTATTAGTGGAAATATAAAGAGGACATCTCAAAGTAAATCATTTAATATGTTTGGAAACGTATGTTCTAGTAATTGGTGTATTTGTAACAAGTTCAAGGTCAACTAGCATAGAAGACCCCAAATCAAGGCTTAGAAGTTAGTCAAATAAAATTATCATAACTTTTGATTGGAAGCTTGGTTTGTGGTGACTATAAAAGGGTTAGGAATTGGAATTAGAGGGGAATATATAGGTATTAATTTTGATATCATTTGAGGACAAATTGTTGAACAAGGACCATTATCATGGGGAGAAACAAGATTATCTTTGTAGGCGCAACAAAAGTGGAAGAATTTTCCAAGAGAGATCATGTAATTCCTCATTAATTGGAAGAACCTATTGACATAAGTTGAAACTTGGAAGGATGAGTTCTTCACACATAAGCATCTGCAACTAATCAAGCATTGAGGGAAACACTTGTTTGAAATGGCAACACATGTTGGGCCCCTAGTATTGGGCAATTACATTGTTATTTCTATATTATTGTGGTCATTATCGGTCGACTACACTCATTATTTGTGATTTTACCCTCGTCTCCTATATATATATACCAAGGAGATCTATTTTATGAATCATCAAGAGCTATTTGTAAACATAACGTGTAAAGTGGGTTCCCCCCATGAAGTGGCATTGCTATTCATTCACTTTTAGTCATTCTCAAGGTGTGTCATTACTTATCATTTCCATTTTCTATGTTATTTGGGGTATTTTGTCAACAACAATTACTATTTTTTTTTACTAACCATGTTGGAGGTAAGGATGGTTCACCATTGTAGTTACACCAAGGTTGGTCATTGTTGTCATTGGCCAAGGAATCGATCCCATAAATCATTTAGTTTGGATGGACATCTCCTCGGGTTAATAAATATTTATGCCTCTAATAATGTGGATGAGAGAGTGATATTGTGGGACTGGTTGGCCAAAGAACTCCTGGAAGCCACATAGATGTTGTGTGGTGAATTTAACAACATTGAGATGCAAGAGGAAAAGGAAGGCATGCTACCATCTCAAATGTCACAAAGGAATAAACATGCTAGAATGACCTAAAGGATATTACTTGGGCTCTATGAACCTAAAAAATTTCGGTGAGGAGGCTCTCTCGAGCTTTAGTTTAGCTAGTCCAATTTCCAAAATGGTAATATTAGAGTGTTGAAATAACTTGATAGAGAAATTCTCATTGAACACTATTTTTTTTAATATAATGGAAGAATATTGGTGTAGGTACTATTGGACCTTACTATTTTAGACCACCAACAAATTATTTTTCTCTCTCCCAGGGAATTTCAAAAAATTAAATTCCAAAAACAAAGTTCATTATTAATGTGTCTCATATTAAGTAGCTATATTGTACTAATAAGGTTGCCAAGGATATCTTGAATTTAATTCCTAAGCCCAAAGGAAATAAAGGATAGCCTATTTGGTGGGAAGACACTACCAAGTAGTTTGCAACCTTTCTACGTGGCTATGGAATGAAACTTGTTATTGTTACAATACACAAGACACAAATTCATAACTAATGAGTAAGATGAATTGGCCAAATAACTACAACTTAACCCCTTGAATGAGTATATTCTGACCCAAGTAGCTAAACTAATACACTTCCAAGATGAAAGACATATACAAAGCACAAACTACACAAATTTGATTTAGAGTGCACTAGATTAAGTCAGGATACATGACTACTAAATTAATTTTCAAATCTTTAGACATGAAGGAGACAATGAAGTGGATGAGAGGGATAGAAAACTCTATGGGTTAGGTGACATATTGTGAAGAGATTGAAATAGAATTTGTCAATCATCTTAAGGTGGTATTTCAATTGCAGGGAAGGACAAAAGAAATAAAGCTGGCCATGCAAACTATGTTCAGACACAGGTTTCACATCCACTATAACTTGAATAACATTGTCTCTATGAACAAGAGTTGATATTTAATGGATTGAGAACTTCGTTGAAAGAAATGGTTGATTATAACTTACTAGGCCTCAATGGATTTTTGTGCAAGTTGGATAAAAACACATGAAAATTTATTGTTCCTTACCTGCTACAAGTATATAATAAATTTATATAGACTCATTGGTTAAGAAGTTGCATCAATAAAGGGATTATCATATTCATACCCAAGCTTGGGGACCCTGTGTTTATTACTATACGATGCACAAAATATGTTGAACATGTCATACAAAATCCTAGCCAAAGGTTTGGTGTTGTGCCTAAAGCACATTCTCCCTAAGATCATTACACCTAAGTAGATATGTTTTACTTGAGGCTGATACATTCTTGGCAATGTAATTTTTTATGTAACTCAATAGATATAAAACATAATATAGATATTTCAAAGCCCTTAAATTTTGAAATAAATCAAAGCGTTCACACAAAATAATCAACACGAGAATTGTAGAGAAAACCCTTGAGGTAGGATAACATTATGAATTATTCCTTAAGGAAAGAAAACAATCCACAAACAATGATTGCTTATCTATTGTAATATTCTTCACAATACATCATTACATTGCTTATACTTCTTTATAGAATACTATATACCTCATAGGAACATTCTGGAGATTGAACTTTCTAGTAGGCTGGGCCTCCTAGTAAGCCTTCTTACATTTATTTCTTTCACACTACTACATGAGCCTTATTTACTGGAAATGGCCACCATACATAACAATACATATCCACCTATTTATTATTATTCCCCTTGGGTGTCTTCCTAGATACCCCATATTATTCCCCCAGGTACACTACATTCCATCCCCCTTTTCATGTTTCGTCCTCAAAACATGGGAATAAGCCATACAATATGATTGGACAAGAAATGCAGCCAGATGGTACCAAGCATGAGCATCTATCCCTCTAAGTGAAATGTGAACATGGGGTCCAAATACTTCCTTCCCACCTTGAGTTGGACTCCCATTGCTCCTTGTTGTGCTACTGTGATATCTTCATGCATTATTGTGATTCTTCCATGTACCTCTCAATTGGTTGTCTTTCCGGTGCCATGTTGGTCCATAATAAGTTTGATGACGCCCATGCCCTTGCCTTGATGATTGTTGCTTTTCTAGGTGGTGTGGGTGGAGATATACATCGTCCTTAGCTCTCAATTTTTTTGGCTTGGACTCTTCAACATGGTGTTCATTTGAGGGTTTTATCTCCTTAGCTTCCTCTTTGTGCCCTTCTTAGGGATTTTCTTCATATGCTTATGTAGGCTCCTCGTTTGATGCATCCTTAGACTCTACAATTATTTTCCCTGCAATAACTTCATTAGGTGTCCCTGTGGGCCCTTATTTTTTACTGAGATATATTTCTTGCAATGTGATTTCTTTTTCTTGTACCAAAGTTTTATAAACTTCTTTTCCACATTAATATTAATTGTAGAACTTGATTCCATCCAAGGATATCCAAGAATAACATCCACATCATTCATATCTATAGCATGGAAATCATAATGCAACACATATTTATCCATGGTAAGCTTCAAATCTTAAAAATATGACATTTTTATCTTCAACTTATATGCTTTGAATATGCTTTGCAAGAACTTGCAATCTTTTAGCCAAGTTAATATTGATGAAATTATGTTGACAACTAGGGTTAATAGAAACAATAGCATTCTCTTGTTGAATACATCCATGAAGCTGTAAAAATATAAACCCTCCGTGCTCTCTTTATAATTTTTATTAACATGAGACCATCTTGTCATAGTCAATCAACCTCCACCATTGGAAAACATCACCTTTAAAACTTACATTAAATTTCCATTCATTTCCCCATATTGACTTCTTTTCTTTTATGTATTCTTCAATAGCATGACCATCATTTTTTCCTATAAAATACAAAATCTTGCTTGGAAGAAAATCATCGACCAAAACTAGGCTTTATAACTTGCTTTTCAACGGAGCTCCTTGAGGCCGCTAAATTAAAATGGGCATAACTATGGCTATACTTGTTTGATTGGCTATTATGACCACAATTATGAAACACCATGTTATTATGACCACAATTATGAAACTCCATAACCACTTTGCATATTCGTGTTGGTTTGATTGAAATCTAATCCCTCTGGCAAAATAAATTTGATATACAAATCACATAGTCATTCGTGGGAAAATCCTAAAATAGTTGATTTTAAATCCACAATATATTCACTTCTTGGACTTCGTTTTGGACATATTTTTTTGAAATCAGTTTTTTTTCTAAGAGGAACTCAAACATTCAACCAGGTTCTGCAAATTCTACTAAAAACGTTTTGGAAATTAATCTAAAATCTGTCACCCTATTTTTTCACTTAAAATTTTGGAAAAAGGAAAACAAATCTTCCTTTTTGGGCCCAAGAAAGAGCTCTAATACAATATGTTATGTAATTCAATAGATCTGAAATAGATTAGAGATATTAAATCACTTAAATTCAGAAATAAATCAAAGCATTCACACAAAATAATCAACACAAGAGAATTGTAGAGAAAACCCTTGAGGTAGAGTAACACCATGAATTATTCTTTAAGGACGAAAAACACTCCACAATAAATGATTGCTTATCTATTACAATATTACATTGCTTACACTTATTTCTATAATACTAGATCTACCTCCTAGGAACATTATTTACTAACCTTCTAGTCAACATTTTTACATTATTCCTTTCACACTACTACATGGACCTTATTTACTAGAAATGGCCTCCATACATAACAATACATATCCACCTATCTATTATTATTTCCCTTGGGTACCTTGCTAGGTGCCCCATATTACCCCCCTATGTACACTACATACTTGCAATTTGGGAAGGGATGGAAATGGTAGAGAAGGTTATGCCATTGTAATGGTCATTCATCATTACCATGTTGCAAACTCTTGGGTTTGGGCCTTTCTTCAAAAAGGTAGTAGAAACTCTTTGTAGGGGCTAACATTGTTTATCCATAAACCAAACATGATATGAATAAATAAATCTCTATAGGTCTATTAGACAACACTGCCCACTTGCACTAATTGTGATAGTTGTTGAAGCTCTTGGACACCTCCTTAAAAAAAAATGGCTCAAAGGTTTCTAGGATTGATAGTGAGCAATTGATAAATTCCCACCTTCCAGATGATTCTTTTGACCATTTTGGGGGAAAAGGGAGCCCTCTCTAGTATGATGGATTCCTTGCAAGTCTAAATATGAGGCCTCTTGGTTAAAACTTCAAATATCCAAGATTCAATGCATTCGTTTGAGCTAGAAGGAGACATTGGAATATTTTGTGGTCTAAGGATGGGTTTGGATTCAACATGATAAAAAATTTACGTTTCTAGGTATCCCCTTTGCCTTCCATGCATCCCCTAGAAAATCTTAATCTTTGAGAGGATTTTCTTCAAAGTGTAGCAAATAAGATTGATGAATGGCTTATCAATCTATGCCCCTATCTATAAAATGTCAAACCCATACTAAGGTGTTAGGAGCCACTCATGTGTATTATTATTCCACATGTTGGATTCCCTCTAGTGCTAGGGCTTATCAACATGAGAGAAATTACTTAGAAATTTCATTTGAGCTAATTCCAAGGGAGAAAAAGTTTTTTATAGAGTCAATTGCAAGCTTTATTGTGTGTATAAGGAGGGGAGGAATGTGAGTGATCTCCACCTATTCTCATACTCAAGCACTTTGTGCTAAATGAGTTATCAAGGTACTAGATGGGGATGAAGCTTGGAAAAGTATTCTTATAAATTGCATTACTTCTAGTGCTTGTTTAGGTCAAAGGTTGTGGGGAAAATTGACTCCACATACCAAATTGATCACTCCCTTGCTGTTATTATTAAGGAGAAATATGTAGCTAACAATGTTTGGAAATTCTAGAAGAGGTTATAAGCCCATTGGCAAGATTGGAAATGGAACATGATAAAAAGTTTTAAGAAGTACAAGTCTAAAAAATGGCTAGGTGGATTTCAAACCCAAGTTGAATGTGAAGATAAATAAATTCTAGAGGTTTATAAATAGGTGGATTTCATACCCAAATTGAATGTAAAGATAAATAAACTCTCGAGATTTAAATCTAAATTAGAGACATGTCTATACAAACCGAAATTCATTTGGAAAGCCCCTTTGGAGCTTATGATGGCTTGCCTTACCCTGTCCTTAATTCAAGTTGTCCTACTTGTGGGCCAAACACTTAAATATCTAAGTGTCCTTGGTCAAGGAAAAATGAAACCATGAAACATTTGTTATGAGCTTGTAAGTTTGCTAAGTCTATATGGAATTAGGCCCAAAAGTTTTGTCCCAAGTTTACACTGTTTACCATTTCCTGGAAATCCTCCCTTTCAGGGGATTCTCTTCCTTGGGCAGTGGACTTTGGAAAACACAATCCATCTCTGTTCGCAAATGTTCAATGTAACACGTATTTTACATGACATGATGGCTCCATAATCTATGAACATCTCTGTTCACAAATGCACAATGTAACACGTATTTTACATGACATGATGGCTCCACAATCTGTGAACATCTAAGTGTAGGTGATGAAAGTAAAGATGGAGATAGCATAGTTAATGGACTTTTGAACCACAACACTGTGAATATCTTCATTTCAATCATCTCATTCCAAATCTTCTGGTTGGCACATTCATCATAGAGCAAGTCAAGTTTTTGGTTAGTGCACATGAGCTGGCCTCCACTTCAGGCTCCGAAGTTTCAAGATTTGATAAATATAAGGGAGTGCCTCTCTCTATTGATGCTCTAGATTATGTTATTTTCTGTCTTTGGTACTATGAACTGTGTTGTTTAAATGACGCTTTTAGTTTAACCTTGTGGACATTTTTAAAAAATCGATGGTGAGGTTCCTGGTCGATAGTCACCACGCTCTTGTTGATGTTCTGGATCATGTTATTTTTTGTGATACCTTTGGTACTATGAACTGTATTGTTTTGTGTTACTTTGGTACTATAAATTGTATTGTTTAAATGATGTTTTTCATTTAGGCTTGTGTGACTTCACTTGTTTTCATCGACGATAAGTTTTCACCAAGCTCCTCACATCCCAGAGCTAGAGAGGGATCCAGGGCAAACATGTATCCACTCTATGACCTTATGGGGAGAAAATCCCTGCCGGACCAAGTGGTCTGCTAGCTTGAGGGCTTTTATAAAATACATGTATCATGTACTTTTTTTTTCAGAAGAAAATTTCTCAATATATTAAAATATATAGTGTTTTCAAGTACATGTATATAGAGTAGATAACCAACCAAAAAACTTGAGGCCACATCAAAAGTTGTTCCTTCTAAAAGGAAATATAATATCCATCTCTACAAGAAGCAAGTGAACCAAGTCCATACTAAAGAGATTCCACATCAAACATGATAGCATCTTTACGAGAACAACACAAAGTTTACCGCAAAAGATTACTAAGGAAATACAAAGACTTCAAAAATAAAAAAAACTATCTCCAAAAAGAAGAGCAAAGATCATTAATAGAGATAGAGGTAGTATGAAGGGCCCTCATGTCCTTCAATCCACTTGTTGTATATAACCATCCCCTCCAAAGCTTGTAGATCTTTTTTGGAGAGGGCATCTGCTTCCACATTCTAATCTCTTAGCAAATGTTCAAATCTGATGGTATTGAAAGATTTGATTAAATCCCCGATCCTATCCTTCCAGCCCAAAAGTGCAGGAGCATTTAAGTTTCCCCTGCAATTTAGCCACTCAATTACAACTTTTGAATCACCAAAAACTTGTAGTTGATCTAGTCCCAGGCGAATTGCCAAAGTTAAAGTCACCCAAGCACCTAAAAGTTCAGCCCTTGAATTTGTACCAGTGCCACAATTAAAAATCCACTTGTAGCTAGTGTCCTCATTGATTTTTATAACACCTCTTGCCCCACTCAGATTCCCATTTTCTTGGGCTGCACCATAAAACCACCCCACATTGGGCAGAGTAAAAACATGAGTCTTTAAGATCCTAGGACCCTTCCCTTTCTGAGACCCCACATCTTCATAGGTTTTTAGCAATCCCAACATTTTTAGAACCACCGATTGTAAAGAAGGATTAGAATTTTCAAAGACTTTTTTGTTGCTTTCCAGCCAAATGCATCAACAGGCCAAGGAGGGCAAAGTTCTGTAAGTCCACTCGTTTTTTGTCCAGCTAGCATAACAATCTGATAAAGTGTCACCTTCCCAAGATGTGCTTGTATGGAGAGAATAGTATAACTTCTACCACACCTAAAGAGTAAAGGAACACTTAACACAAAGGTGCAAGACATACTCCAAAGCCCGAGAGCACAGCGAGAAAAGGCTTGGTCCTTCCCAACCTTTTTTGATAAGATTATCCCAAGTAAGGATTTTTTCCTCCACAGTGAGCCATGCGAACATTCTAATATTTAAAGCAATATCCCAAGACCATAACTCCCTCCTCCAACCAACTAACTGTTGCTGCCATTTTTTTTTGTAAAGCATTATAAACATTGTTAACAGATAGTAATCTTGAGTTGACACCACCAGTCCAGATTAATAAGTCTTCTCTTTGTTGGAGTTGAACCCTCGATCCAACTAAAACCTTACAGAAGGAGCTCCGTTAATTTGCTAGAGCACCCGAAAGGCCCAAATCCAAGCTACTTTTCCATTGAGCAATAAAACATCCCTGCAAATTCTGTGCCCTTGCTTGATAGATATACCTGATATTCTTATTTTTCAGAGCTAATATGAGATCCCGTGTAAGCAAAGAAGGGTTTCCAATACCCAAAATCTTGTCTTGGCATATTAAAACAGATTTCCCATTTCCAGGATACTAACTTAACCAATGAGTGATAAGAGGAAGAGACTTTAAAAGGTTTTTCTAGGTCTGCAAGGCCAGTGGCTAAGTTGTCGAAGTCAAACTGAGCAAGGTTGAGATAGAAAAATAGGGTAGATATTTATCCTTAATCACCCTGTACAAGATCCATTCCTTTGTCAAAACACGCCACAAAGTGTTTGCAGCCAGCGCACGATTAAAATGGAAAATGTTTCTAAGCCCCCATCCACCGAAAGATTTCAGTTTTGCAATCACCTCCTAGTTGTAGAGATGGAAGTGATGATCCGAGCCATCTCTTGACCAAAGGAAATCATAGATCATCTGATGAATTTTATTAAGCACTGAGTTAGGGACCACCACAAGAGACATCCAGTATACCGACTATGATTCCAACACCAATTTGATCAAAAGACAATGGCCACCAAAGGATAACCACCTATTGCACCAATGACCAATTTTGTATTCTAGCTTTGAAAGGAGCCATCTCCAATCATCAAACTTTAATTTTTCAGCTTTTAAAAAGTATCCCAAGTATCTAAAGCCCTTCGCCAAATCAAAAAAATTAAAAGAGAAGACTTCTTTAAACTTGTCCAGTAACTCCCCTTGAATACCTGAATGATAAAAAGTAGATTTGCACAGGTTTACTTTCAAGCCCGAGGCACCACAAAACAACTTCAGAAGAGTGTTTGTCTCCGACCACTCTTCTAGGGAGGTCGTTGACATGATTAAAATTTCGTCCACAAAAAATAGATGGAGAATTTTAACAATCTTGGAAACCTTCACCCCCGACAAACTTCCCTCATTCTGGACTTTTTTCAGCAACATGCTAAAACTTTCCATAACAAAAATGAACAATAAGGGCGACAAAGGGCATCCTTGCCTAAGGTCACAATCACTACGAAATAAAGAAGAGGCCTTCCTGTTTATAAGAACAACAAAAGAAGAACTGACAACACAACTCATGATCTAGTTTATAGAGGACAAACTGAACCTCGTTTGAATAAGAATCAATCTTAGAAAATCCCAGTTTACACAATCATAAGATTTCTTTAAGTCCAACTTTAACATTAGTGCCTGAAGCTTTTTCATTTTAATATTGTAAAGACATTCTTGTGCCATCCCAATAGTGTCCAAGATCTGCCTGCCTTTTAAGAAGCCGAGTTGTTCACTTGACAGTGACCTCGAGAGAATAGGATTTAATCTATTTGTTATCACCTTCGTGATCAATTTATAACATAAATTGCATAACATGATGGGTCTGTAGTCACCAAGGTTCGAAGGCTTATTTTCCTTTGGAATCAGCGTAAAAAAAGTATAATTTAAGGAACTTTGGACCTTTCCTCTGATCCTTGAGTCCTCCACAAGTTCTAGTAGATCATCACCAAGTAAATCGAAGAACTGAGTAAAAAATTCCACCGTCTAGCTATCGGGGCCTGGACTCTTGTCTTTGGCAAAGTGTTTTAGTACCTCTCAAATCTCTGACTTAGTGCATGGCCGATCAAAGAGAGGAGTATCCTCCTCATTTACAAAGCATGGAAAGAGACTAGATGTGTAAGCTTGGTCCACTGGGGAGGGAGGATCGCCAAGTTCAAACAAAATTTTAAAACCTCTAATAGCTTCTCTTTTTAGAGCTTCTTTCCCCCTATGAGAATGACCATCCTTGTCCAAAATCTCCCAAATATGTTTTTTGTTTTATTGAGCACAAGCAAAATTATGAAAATACCTTGTATTCTGATCACCACTTTTCAGCCAGGTTGCTCTGCTCCTTTGTCTCCAAAGTTCTTCATCAAGGAGAAGTAAAGAATTACGTTCCGCCTCCAAGTTTTTAATATGGCAGTCGAAATTCAAGTCCCTCCCATCCCTTGGGATCGATTGGAGAGCTGCATTCAACTCCTCCTCCAACTTCTCTAATCTAAGGATTTTTTCACTTCTCTGAAGTCGAGCCCAATATTTATTCCGTTTTTTTAGCTCTTTTAGCTTCCACACAAATCTAAGTTGAATATCTTCCATTAAAAAGCCTTGATCCATCTAAACCTCTTTAACCAAACTCATAAACTATGCCTCCTTCAACCAGGAAGAATTAAATTTAAAAGGGTAGGCCGTGGGAAAATGCTAAAAATCAAATTGAGCAACCACCAGAGCATGATCTGAAATGTATGGGTACTCCACCCAGGATCTGAAGCGGCCTGATTGACATAAAATATTCTCCGCAGCTAAAATATGCTTTTAGCAATGCAGTCAGCCCCTGCTCTCCCATTTCTCCAAGTTGGGACCAAGACATCCAGGTGCAAATCCACTAAATGATGTGCCTGGAACAAGTCTTTAAAGAAGCCCGCCAATTTGTCCAAATGTGTTGAAGCTCCCCAGATCTCATCCGCTCTAGTAGTGAGATTAAAATCGCCTGCAACAGTCAAATTATTAGAAGCCAACAAACCTCAAGTTTCCACTTGCTCCCAGAAAGCTTTCCTTTTGCTACAAGGCCCATAAACATTGAACAATTTAATATGACTGTTATTCTCGAATGAAATTCCCGACAACAGAATACCTCCACAACAGATAAAAGTATTCAAAACAAACTTATTTGGATCTGGTCCATGGTTCTATCATGGAGTACACTCTCCCACCCAAATCTATTTTTTGGGCATGAAATGTGGACGTATTATTCAAAGGGATTCCTTAGCACACATGCAATAGTTTATGAGTTTATGGAGGTCACCCTACCATCTCATAACCTTACATCCATGAAGGGAATAATCTTTTCTAGTCCTCACCCCTAAAAAACGGCTCCACATAGGGACACCTCTTCAATAGTAGATGCAAATCATCTATGTAGCATCATTCACACTCTAACTAGAACTTTTACACATGCCTTAATACATCAATCTAGGGTTCCCACTTTTTAGTTGGATGACCACATCTCATTGCCCAAATATGGAGGGAAAATGTAAAATGAATTGTTAGATTCTTGGATATGCAACATCACATGATATTTCAAGAATAAAGACGTGTATGTAGATGAAAAAATAGAATCACTTTCCTCTTGTAAGTAACTACTTGGAAGGTGAGGCACAAGCATGGTGGCACTCTCACATAGAAAATATAGAACTTTACATTGAGTTCAATGAGGACGTTGCAACCAATTCCTTGTCTAGACCCATCACCATCTAGGACTCCTTATTCCTTTTCTCTTAGATAATGATTTTATCCTCCAAGCTAGCTAAAGAATTTGATTAGTAGATGGTTGTATATGCGACAAGCCCTAGTCCAAAACCATCCAAAAGTACATTGAGTGTTTTTACAAACTCATAATAGAGCTCTAGATCATATATTTTGAACATGTAGTTATTCTCAAATTCAATTTTGGTTTGTTAGTGGTTTTTCAGCATGAAGTGGCATTATTTGATAGTACTACCTTAGGCTAAGCCTTTATTCTATCCCTATCTATGGAACACAAAATTAACACTTGTCTATGTTCTCCTATTGATTTTCTTCCTCCTACTCGTGCTCATTACTCTAGTACATTACAACAACCCCCCCTATAAACCTAACCCTAGATCCCTACTCCCTCAACACTAGTGTCACTACCAAAAATATCATTATCATGATGATTCTCATTGTCAAGTCTTACAACAAAAATTATCCTCCAAGACACTATACAATAACGAGCAAATTAAAAAATCCATGACTAAAACCTTTTCTTGTTAGCATCACCCAACTCCTCTTGAAATTCCTACTACACTCAACCACTCCTTTCTCATATTGATGGAATAATACTCATGTCAATCTCCCGATCTCCTTTTCACTGCTAATTTCTAGATAAAGGACCAATTGGCCACTCTTATTCTTGATAATAGTAGTCAAAAGAACCTTATTTCCTAGGATTTGGTCGACCATCTCCAACTCCCAATCAACAACCATCTCTCCCCTTACCATTTGAGTTGGGTACAAAAGGTTGTTCCTCACCCAATCAACAACAATCCCTCACATTACCATTTAAGTTGGGTACAAAAGGTTGTTCCTCACTTGTTGGTGAATAAATGTTGTGTAGTGACATTTGCCATTGGCCCCCTCAAAAATATTATCACTTTTGTTTTCACATCAGATTGTTCTGATACGCTATTAGGATACCATATCAATACTAATGCAATGTTTTCTATGATGCCAAGTGCAACACTCACTAGGTTTGAAAAGATGTTAAAATTTACAAACTCAAATCTACTGTTGTCAACCCCCCAACCCTCGTATCCAACGATGTTTCCTTTCATCAAGTTGGTCTAAATAAATGTCTTTATCTTTGTATTATCCATTCTCCTAATCCTGATAACATCTATTAACCAAACCCACTTATGATGCAACCTCACATAGAGTAATTTTTAGATGTTTTTGATCATCCCACTAGATTAACTCCTACATGTGTTATTGAACATTTTATTGATATGTTTCCTTATGCATCCTTCCCTAATGCCTTAGCCTATCACTTATCTCTAATTGAAGTCGTTGAATTAGAATGTCAAATGCAATCTTTACTTGAATTCAGACACACCAAATCTAACTCATTACTATTTGGATCCCCCACCTTTATTTTGCCCCACAAGGAAAAAGATGAATGGAATCAGGTCACTAATTACCATGCTCTCAATAAAGTCACTATCAAAAACTATTATCTCTTGCCAAGAATTGATGATCTACTAGACCAACTTAAGGATGCTAGGTACCTCACTAAGTTGAGTCTCATAGTAGGATACCATTAGATTTTCATGACTTTTGGGGATACCTAGAAGACTACCTTCAAAACTAGATTTGGTTTGTATGAATGGTTGGTGATGACTTTTGGTCTCACTTATTTTCCCTTGTTACCTTTATGAGACTGACAAATAATATTGTCCACCCTCACTTGGTTCTCACTATGGTTAAATATTTATATGGAATTCTTATTTTCAATAGCACATGGGAGGATAATCTATATCATGTATGAATAATATTGGAACTATTGTGTACCCACAATTGTAGATCAAGAGAAAGGAGTCATTCTTCGAACAAAATTCAGTATAATATCTTATATTTTTAATTGGATAGGATGGTATTCTCCCTGACCCATCCTTGACCCTACTAAGGTTCATGCACTTGATACATTGTCAATGCCTTCTAACACCACAACACTGTAGAGTTTTTTTGGAGGCCTTAAATACTATAGAGATTCATCCCACATTTTTATGAGAATGCTCTCCCTTTGCACCAATTCTCTCACTAGCCTACATTCAAATGGATGAAATCCACTGAAGATAGTTTTTAGAAATTATAAATAACACTTTGTTGAAATCTCATATTGCAA
>ML829013.1:76992-87194 GCA_009831015.1 Picea engelmannii | reverse complement strand
GGTGCAAAAGAGGTGTGTTCGTTAAAGAATGCTTAAGGGAATTGAATGAGCGTTGAGTAGTTTCATTTGAGATGAAAGCAGTATATTTTTTCAACAATCTCATAAATCGTTTAGTGATTTCGGCGTAATTGCAAATGAAACGATGAAGAAAGTTTGCATTCCCTTGTAAAATTTGAAGTTGAGTGAGGTTGTTGGGAGGAGGTAAAGCTAGAATGGATTTGACTTTTAAGGTATCCACCCTAATCCTGTCTTTGGAGACTATGAAGCCGAGGAGGTGTCCTGATTCAACAAAGAAAATACATTTATGGGGGTTCAAACATATGTGGTAAAACCGACATCGAAGAAAAATGGCTTGTAGGTGACCGATGTCGTCTCATCGATGAGATGAGTGAGTGGGTAAGTCATCCAGGTAAGGTTCAATAATATGTTTGATATCATGTAATGCATACGACATGGCCTGCTGAAAAGTAGCTCCAACATTTTTAAGGCCAAAAGGTAGCTTTTGATAAGCGAACCTCCACCAAGGGAAGATGAAGGCTATTTTCTGTTGATCAGCTGGTAGGATGTCGATCTGGTTGTATCTGAAAAAGACATCCATGAATGAGGAAATGATGCTTCCAGTGTAATTATTGATAATTTGGTCGATAAAGGGTGTAGGGTAATTGTCTTTGGGACAAGCCTTATTAAGATCCCTATAATCGACGCAAACACAAATGGTCCATTGTTTCTTAGCAATTAAAATGATGTTAAAAACCCATTTGGTCAAAGGGACAGGATAAATAAAACCAGACTTCAACAATTTTTCAAATTCTGTCTTTTATCCAGGATCTTTTCATCGAAGTGACTTATAAAGAATTGTATTAAATGAGCATAAATTAAAGTGGACCATTAAAGAAGGAAAAGCTCAATAATGAAGAGACATAAGCATCAAATCTGAACACAAAACTTGATAATGGAGTTCGTCCCTGGTGGACTACGTCTCCAAGTCCTGCTTTCAAATGGGTAGGCTTTTTTATTAACTCAACAATTTTTTTTGGCAAAATACATAAGTTTACCTCATTATGGAATCAAGTTGCAAAAGTTTTTCTCAGATCAGAAAACAGACAACACCATTCAATTCGTGGCGTCGAATTACCCAAAAATGATTGTCTCCATGCTTCAAAAGAATTGTATTAAATGAGCATAAATTAAAGTGGACCATTAAAGAAGGAAAAGCTCAATAATGAAGAGACATAAGCATCAAATCTGAACACAAAACTTGATAATGGAGTTCGTCCCTGGTGGACTACGTCTCCAAGTCCTGCTTTCAAATGGGTAGGCTTTTTTATTAACTCAACAATTTTTTTTGGCAAAATACATAAGTTTACCTCATTATGTAATCAAGTTGCAAAAGTTTTTCTCAGATCAGAAAACAGACAACACCATTCAATTCGTGGCGTCGAATTACCCAAAAATGATTGTCTCCATGCTTCAATCCGACTCTGGCACTCCCATGCCCAAGAAAAACTCTGTCTCGGTTTTCGTGCCCTGCAACTTAAAATAAATGCCAAGAAAATGCCTCATAAAGCATGTCAGCTGTACCCTCACATGCCTCCCCTTCTATACTGGGCAGATTCAAAATGTAAGTAATATTTCAGGTGTTGTAAACAATGTAGGCCGTTTGGCTTAATGGTTGGCAGAGCATTTGTTAAGGCATAGATAAAGGGGGAGGTCCCAGGGTCGAGCCCCTGGGCCTCCGCTTTTGGGCCGTTGGTTATAACTTATATATATATATATATATATTAATACATGGTGGTTCTGTGAACCTTAGAAGTGGTTTATATATGACCATTGGTCACTATATTTGGTGGGGTTCTGCTAGATTTGGCGAACCCGCCAATCTCTTTTTATTTTTTGTTTTTGGAATTTCGTTCTCGGGTCCTCATTGGGCATTTTCCCACTGCCACATGGTAGCCCATGACTAGGCCATGTGGAAACCAACCATTGGGCCACGTCAACCAACTGTAAATTCACCCGCCATGTCAACATACAATCTACCACCTCAGCTGCTATATCATCCTGCCACGTTACCTGCCACGTCATCGTACAGTCTTCCATGTGGTTGTATGGACTGCCATGCGACACATTTTTACTGGTCCATGAAATGACCCAAAAATTCAAAAATGAGTGACATGTGGAAGCCTCTAGTGCTTCCATGTCACCATGCTGACATCAACATGACACATGTCTCCTTCTGCGTGTTCCACATACACTGTATGGATGCTAACGTCAGCAGTACGGATGCTGACTCATCCCTTGCTGACTAGGATAGGTTGACCAAACCTTGACCGTGAATATCTTTTGATCCGTAACTCTGTTTGACAAACCATTTGAACTGTTGGAAATCTTGTGACGCTCTCTTCGCGATGATGCCACTTTCACTAAGTTTTGAGGACTTTGAAATTTTTCCCTTTCTATGTCTACTGAGGCCATTATGAGCTTCCTGAGTTCCTTCTGTGAGTTCTGAGTTGTCCTTAGTCTTCTTTGGATCCTTTTTAGATCACGCCTTCCCACTAAGATATTTTTAGACCACCAAAAGCTTTCATCAATCAACATATAAGTGAGGGAAGAGTTCCCTCACCTTGTCCTTCTCAATCCACTTTACCTTTCTTAGATGTGTGCCCTGTAAGCCTACTCGAAGATAATCAACATCACCGCTATGTGAAGTCCTCATCCTTATGTCCGGGATGATATATTCCTTTAAGTCATCCAAGTACTTAGGATAAAACTCATCAATTGACTGTATTAAAACTTCTTCATCCCGATCCATGATCATGGGAGGCTCAACAAGTTTCAAGTTCTCTACATTTACAACTGAGTAAATATGCATATAACGTGGAAGATCCAGACGAAAATAATTGGTACCACTTTTCTCCAAAATAGTGAAGGGTCCATAATGAATGGGATTGAGTTTTTTGACTTCACCCTTCAATCTCTCCTTGTTGATGTGAAGCCATACCTAGTCTCCAACCTGAAATTGATGATCAACCCTGTGTTTATCATGCCAAGATTTATACTGTGCTTGACTTTTCTCCTATTGTTCCCTGACATCTTGGTGTACTTGCTAGATCCTATGGATGAACTTGCAGGCTCTGTCTTCATTTTCTTCTTCATTTGAATCGACATCTCTCCCATACATAGTGTCCAAAGGAACTTTAGGTAGGTACCCAAAACATGTCTCAAAAGGTGAACACTGAGTGGAGGAATGTAAGGCTTGATTGTAACCATGATGTACATAGGGTATATGTTCATCCCATAACTTGGGATGCTTTTTGCAGTAGCCTCGAAGAAAAAGTAGAACTATTAATTGGTTTACAACCTCTGTTTTTCCGTCAGTCTGTGGATGAAAAGAAGTGCTCCTCTTCAAATTGGTGTCCATCATTCTCCACAAGCTTGTCCAAAAATCCCCAAGGAATCGAGTATCTTGATCCGAGATAATGGATGTGGGTAACCCAAAGTGAACCTAAACATACTGAAAGAAGAGATTAGTAGTCTGCTCAGCAGTGATCTACTTTTTACATGGCGTTAAGATACACATCTTGCTGAACCTATCCACTACAACATACAAATAGTCATGACCTCCTTTCGACATTGGTAAACCCCCTACAAAATCCATGGAGATACTTTCCCATGGATGGGATGGAACATGTAGTGGTGAGTATAGCCCTAACTTTCTATTAGTGGGATTACAAGTAGAACACATCACACACCCCTTTACATATTTAGTTACAATTGTTTTCATTTGAGGCTAGTAACAAAACCTTTGCAAATGAGCCATAGTTTTTCCTACCCCAAAATGCCCAGACACAAGAGAAGTCTGAGCTTCTCGTATTACATTGACTCGTTCACTTCTAGGAATACATAGCTTTCCAAGATGGTAGAGTAGTTTTCCCTGCAGACAATAGTTCTCTACCTATGCACCATGGTTTATCTTCTCATATACTTCTTTAAAATATTCATCAATGGCATATTGTTCCACATAGCTATCATGAGATAAAGAAGTATTCTTCAAAATAATAGAAGCAACATTAGGAGGTCTAGAAAGCATATCAACTACCTTGTTACTTGTACCCTTTTTGTACTTGATTACCAAATGAAATTGTTGTAGGAAACCCATCCATATGCAATGTTGAGATTGTTGCAGTTTGGTTTGTGCTTGGATATATTGTAAGGGTTGGTGATCTGTATGCATGATTGTATCCTTACCTAACAATTAGTGCTTCCATTTCTTTATGCTTTGAACTAATGCTAAACACACTTTATCATATGTAGGATAGTTAACAACAACTTGGTTAAAAGTTTTAGAGTGGTAACAGATAGGCTTACGATATTGCATAATTACTTCATCCATGGCGTATCCGCTGGCATCTATCTCGATCTCAAAGGTTTGTTGAAGATTCGATAGTGCAAATACTGGTGCGGTACTGATCTTTTCCTTCAAAGTGTCAAAATATTTTTGTTGCTTTCCTCCCCATTGAAAAATGGTCTTCACACTGGTTAAGGCATGCAAAGGAGCTGCTATAAAGTAGAATTTTGAAATGAACCTCCTCCAATACTGGACTGCACCTAAGAAGTTCTGTATCTCGGTTGCACTTTTGGGCTGAGGCCAATTTACAATTAAATCAATCTTGGAAGGATCAATTTTTAATTGTTGTCCTCCTAAAATATGACCTAAGTACACAAGTGCAATCTTACCAAATTCACATTTGGAAAATTTTACATACAACTTTTCCCTTTGCAAATTATCCAATACTTTCTTTACATGCCTCACATGTTCATCCCAAGTCCTGCTAAAAATAAGAATGTCGTATAAATATACAATCACAAAATTATCTAGAAAAGGCCCAAATACATCTTTCATCACACACATGAAGGTTGACGAAACATTAAAAATCCCAAACGACATAACTAACCACTCAAAAATCCCTGTTTGGTTTTAAGGGCAGTCTTCCATGCATCATGTTCTGCAACCCTGATTTGATGGTATTCACTGCGCAAATCAAACTTAGTGAAATAAACAAAATTATTTAACTGACTAGGTAAATCATCTATACGAGGAAGAGGGTATCGAATTTTCACATTGCTTTTATTTAAGGCCCGATAATCGACACACATTCCCCATGTGCCATATTTGGCACCATCACGATCGGAGAACCACAAGGAGATGAACTGTGCCTAATGACCCCTTGATCCAATAATCCTTGTACCTGCTTCTTGATCTCTATCATCTCTACAAATGACATCCTATACATGCCCCCATTAGGAAGAGGAGAATCATGCTGAAGATGTATCTCATGTTGGGTTTCCCTCTTAGGAGGTAATCCATCTTATTCCTGGAAAATATCACCATACTTAGAAACAATATCAATTAATTCTTTCTTATGAGAAGGATCACATCCTTGGAAAGTGTTGAATGTTCCAACATCTTTCTCCCTTACGACCATGAGTACATATGTCTTATTAGTGTTTATGAGTCTCTTCATTTGAATTGCACTAACAAGTGTTTTCTTTACCCTCATGCTGTGAGCTCTAACAATATATTCCACTCCCCCCTTAGTAAGGTGGTATTTGTTCTCATGACGAAAGAAGACCACTTTTCTATCATAAAGATAAGGACTCCCAAACACTATGCCACATATATCAAGTGATACAACATCCAAATCCACTTCATCAATCAACTTTGAAGCAATAGAAAATATGACCCTACATTGTTTAGTGACATTAAGTTTTTCTTTATCACATACCCAACCAAGAGGATAAGGCTTCAGATGTGGTTTCGTTTCAAGACCTATCTTTTTGACAAGTGATCCAAATATCAAGTTTACTTGGGAACCCAGATCAAATAATGTATCTATCTTAGTGTGTTTAGATACAACTCTTATATGAAATAACTCATTCCTCTTTCGTTCATCATCATGAGATTCATTATTGGAATTTGAACTAGAATGAAGGGAATCTTTACCTTGTACTCCAACCGCTGTGATTTTTCCTTTGTCTCTTGAATTGGAACCAAGATCTTGTTGCACTGTAGCAACAATTTTTGTCTTCCCCTTTCCACCGAACTGTTTCGGTCTCTTCTCTAGATGTAGTTTCCAATAGTGTTCATGATCGTGACCACTTTTCTTGCAATGATTGCAACATGGCTTTCCTTCTTCTCTCTTTACTGTGGTGGTCTTCTTGTCCTTCCTTTTGAACTTCTTAAATGGCTTATGTGGGAGATTTGAGGTTTCTTTGTGGGATCTTCTTGAACATGATTTCCCTTGTTCTCAAGGTGAGTGGCTTGCACAAAAACTTCGTCAAGACTTGTGGGGTTAAACAATAGCAAAGTATGGCAAATATAATTATGAAGTGTGCCAATATACTTCATTAAAGTTTCATAAGAATCCAAAGGAATGTTTAATTCAAGAACTTTATTCCTAAATTCTTCTATGAAACTTTGTACAGTTTGACCTTTACTTTGTCTTAAAGTTTTCCATTCCATCATTTCTTTATGTAAATAACCCAATGGATAAAATTGCTTCCTTATCACTGATTTAAATTTCGATCACGAGGAAAGAAGATTACGACACTTACTTTGTTTTGAAGTTTTCTCTCCCACATATGAGGGCGGTGCCTTCCAACTGAAGAGAAGCCAGTTGTACTTTAACTTTCTTTTCATCAATCTGTTGAACATGACAATATACTTCAACCCGTTGGATCCAATTATCTAGCTTTTTAGGATTAACATCTCCATTAAACATAGGTAAAGAAAATTTTACATCAAGGTTTAATAATGGTTTCTTAAAAGAGGCTTTATGGCTAGAATGACGACAATGATGAGAGTGCTCAGAGGAAGAAGAACTAGAACTTGATGGTGAATATGGAGGCTCAAGACGGTCTTCTTGAGCCCCTTGATTTACTGAAGCATAATCATCATATTTTGCTTCCTTTTTCTTCCCTTTCTTATTCATCATCTTCTCACAGTCTCCATAGATTCGTTCGACCATTTCTGACATGCAATAAAATACGATATGGAAGTTTTTCTCCTGTTCATCACGCTTGTCCTCTTCTGCCATTTTCTTCCTTCATGATGCACAACCAACTTCGGGATTGAAATTCTTAAGAGTTCCTTCACCCTGCTTATTCTTGGCCCTAGTAAGCATTCACACTCAACAAGTCACGAAAAATATGACTGCTCTGATACCAACATGATCCAAGATATTTTCATCGAAGTGACCTATACAAAATTATATTAAATGAACATAAATTAAAGTGCACCATTAAAGAAGGAAAATCTCAATAATGAAGAGATATAAGCATCAAATCTGGACACAAAACTTGATAACGGAGTTTTTCCCTGGTGGACTACGTCTCTGGGTCCTGCTCTCAAATGGGAAGGCCTTTTTATTAACTTAGCAAAAGAATTTGGCAAAATACATAAGTATACCTCATTCTGGTATCAAGATGCAAAAGTTTTGCTCAGATAAAAAAACACTTAAGAACGGAAAAATTTCATACAATTTCGTTCTCAACAAGAATCCAAACAATTTTCTAATTATAAAGAAAACCTTTTCAAAATCCAAAAATCAATGCAAAAAGTATTTCTTTGTTTGATTGTAAATGTAAATTGAATAATTGTTTTGATGCTTCTTGTTTCACTATGAAAAATGACTTCACTACTGCGACTTTGGAAAAGAGGAAGCAAAATCACACAAACAAAGACACTCTCATCAGTCGATAAGAGACTAAAAGAAGCACAAACTATCTATTCAAAGAAAAACACCAAAAACACAAAGAATCACACTTAAAAATATTCCATAAATTAGTAAGGGATCAATGACCAAGTAAACAGTACTGAGATCAATGACTTTCCTTATGAATGAAAAGAGCAGAAAAAAGAACCCAAGTTTGAGGATAAATGATCATTTTTGCGATAAGTTAAGACAACACAAAACCCAATCAAAGACTAAAAAGTGAAAAGAGGAAAGTTGTTAGTCAAACGTAAGACAAGATCTGATAGAAAAGGATCTAAGCTATAGAAAAATACCCAAGAACTACACCCAACAAACAAACAGTCTGCAATTTTTCAATGCAAGAAAAATAGGTTCTTTGGTAGTAACAACACCAGAGCACTACAACGCTCCCTAATACACTCTAGGTGAGCGTTGATCAAGCTATCAATGCTTTGACTTAAATTGGAGAGGGCGCTAGTTCTAAGAATTTTTTTGGAAAAACCCTGAAAATTCAAAAACTCAGGAAAGTTCATTCAGAGACTCTATAAGCCAACTTTAGAAAAGATAAAAGATGTACGGATGGACCAAATCAAAAATCAAGATTTGAAGATAGGAAAAATGAAATGACAAACCAAGGAAAGAACCAAAACTGAAAGCTTCTCTCCCCAGTGGAGTCGCCAATTTATGTTATGGAATAATTCCCCTGCGGATAGGTGAATATTCCATTGGATTATAGACCCCTCATACCAAGACATAAAAACACAAATGGACACTGACATCCCTTTGAATTCAGTTTAACTAATCAAGAGAGAGAGAGAGAGAGAGAGAAAGTGTGATGCACCTTGTTTCGAAGTTTTCCCTCGCTGTTTCCAATTCGATTTCGATCTTCAAACTCCATAGCACAACTTGACACCTGTAATGCAATGGACATCAAAGAGAAACAAAGAACTCCTAATCTACGAGATTAGATTAAACAAATCCATATAGGAAAATAGACAAGCACATGCAAGAATACAAAAACTTGAAGGGAACATGACAAGTATATTGATGAGAACTTTTAAAGAGATACTTACAATCATGGATGGTGTTGCAACAACCTCTCCAAGTCCTCCTTGTCCAACCCCTTGCTCAAAACATCCACGATCAAAATGAAAATGATTTTGCTGATTATTTTCCCTCTTGTTCACCATGAGACTGCCCCCATTTATAGGATTTGGGAGGCCCAACCACCTTGGTTATATTTGGGATTAGTTGAGGATATGAATCCATCAGTTGTTGTATCTACCTTAGATTCAACCAAAGGATTAGATTCAAGCCAAACCAACTCGAATCATCCCTAGTTGTCCTTAGAGAAAAGGGGATTTCTTCCCAAGATTTTCTCAATCAATAGACTCTCCTTTAAAATGGGAAACATAGCGCTACAAGGCTTCCTTATAGATAGATAGAGAGTGATAGCACCCCCTACATATGAGCAAGGGAGCGTTGATCTTCCAAAATTTTTCAAGATGACCAATTCTCATAGAAAAACACTTTGTTTCATATATCAAATGATGTGGATTATTCTTCTAACATGTTTTTAGAGGTCATATCAAGTGTTCTCATGGTGTCGTTCGTGATGCAACACTTACGTGATGAAAATGTGACATACGAAACTTGCAACAAAAGAGTGACACTTACGACACTGAGAATGTGACATTATCGAAGTGAGGAATTTTGATGTGTAACACCCACTAGTATTAATCCCGATCCTTCTTTGTTGCATCTTCTCCTGTCTTTGCTCCACCTCTAGTAACTATGTTAATCTTCTTCCCATTCTCTTCCCATTCTCTTCCTTGTTTTCCATAGCAATCCATTGCACGTTCTTATTGTTCTGGTTCCTCTTGTCTTGTATTTTTATTAACAGTGTCGGACAATCTTCTCTCTCATGGTCTGATGCACGACAATACATACATGTCATTGGTGGCTGTGGACATTTACTTGCATAGTGCCCTGGTTGCTGACAGTTATGACAAACTACTGGTCCTCGACCTCCTCCAAAGGTTCTTCCTCCATGGTCTCCTCCTCTGTTGCTCTGATTATATCCACGCGATGTATTATACTAAGGTCCCTGATTGTACTACAACTGCGCATTATTATAATGTGATGGTGTTGCACACTGCTGTGCATTTTTATTATACTGTGGTGGTGCTCCAAACTGTTGCACATTATTGTACTGTGGTTGTGGCTGAAACTACTGCACACTATTATATTGTGGATGGTGTGCGTTTTTATACTTCAATTGCTGCATAGGTTGTGTTTTCATTAACTCAGCCTGCACCCTATATGTATCTGATGTCCTCTCCTTCATTATCTCCAAGGTTTTGGAGTCCTTGTCTTCGTGTCCAACTAACTTACAAAAACTACAAAATGTACTCATCGGTACTGTCTGATACTTCTGCATCATGGGACAAT
>ML829013.1:41680-69665 GCA_009831015.1 Picea engelmannii | reverse complement strand
TTCACAAATAACTTCCATACCTTGCACACCAAGCTTGCTATCAAAGACTTTGAGCAACATATGTTCTAAAATACTACAGGGCTCTACACATGTATATCCAAACCAAAATGGATTTTTTGGACATGTCATCACTGGGATCAGCTTATTGATATGCTGTCAAAATCGAGCAGAAATTTAAGCACCAAAAAAAGAAGGAATTTGGGTTTGCAAATACGCAACAACCAAATTATTGTAAAGGAAGCCCTAATCCACATAATCTCCAACCTCAAGACAACCAGTCCAAGCTAGAGGAAAATAAGAGCAACAGGAAGACGAATAAGGACACTGAAAAGTGGTGTGACTTCCACAAAATCCCTTGGCACAACATCGATGAATGTCACTTGAAACAATCATTACTAGTCGAGCTGAAAGAAACAGAACCGAGCCCCAAATTCAACTCCAATTCAAATAATAATAGAAGGAGATAGATAATTGATGCATAACCCACTGCTACTGTTGTGATTGCGACAATCCAAACAAAAGAAGCAAAGGATCCTGAGGAGGGTTAGCGACTTTCTATCTTTCTATCATAGTAAGTCCATACTGATCACATCTTTCTATCTTTACCAAGTTCTTCATCAAGTTACTCCACCTCTTTAAATAGAAAGGTTTAACCGAAGACTGATAATTTCCTTTTTCTTCTTACCAGGTCTTGCAGTCCTCCGCCGCCCATTTTATTCTTTATACAAACTCCATTCTTATATATATTTTATTTATGGTATGCAGGAGCCCCAGTCCTAGTCATTATGATAAACACATTTAAATTTCATAGAATATGTAGTGAACTATATATTTTTTAGAAATTCCAAGAGAGTTATTTTGGAAACAATCTCGACTGTACTTTGTAACCTAGTTTTTTGAATATAAAGTATTTGAGGTTGATCTATCATTATATTTATTTGAGCTGCCCATGAATCACTCTGTCGAAGTTCTCTTATGCATACAAATCATTTTCTTTTACTTTTTGACGTGATCATAAATCTTTAGCCCTACTATGATGGATGTGAGGAAATTCTGTTTATTTGCTTTAAATGTATGAATGTGTGTGGTTCCTGGTCCACTTTCAAGAACTTTCTTTAATAGAAAATAAATAAATAAATTCAGTTTTTCTTTCTTATATATTTTTACTTTCCTTTGATTACCACTCCAAACTTCTATAAAAGTCCCACATTCTAAAAATATCGAACAAAGGAGTACCACCTCTATAAAAACGCAGGGGGATTTGCATGCTCATGAGGTTGTCGTTTCGGTCCTAACAGATTCAAGCGTCAACATTTTTGGCGACCATACTGGGGACGTGAACTGAAAATTTGGAACCTGGCCCATCATTGTGAAATAATATATGACTTTACCCTAGGGTACTCAACCCCATTTAGAAATTGGATTGAATAATCAACGAAGCATTTTACACCAGTTGTATAATCTGGTATTAAAAACAACCCAGACACGAGAAGATTTAGAAGGGTCCTGACATATATTAGTCCAATAAGAAGAAAGAGAAATCCTCCAAAGACAGAGGAGAGAAGAACGACAAGATTGAAGAAATCAAAGGTTAGCTAGAGAAGAACAAGAAAAAGGTCAAGATTGAAGCTGCATGAATACAAGGGATCCATTACCATAAGTAAAATCAAGCAACTCTTTGTCCTTAGAAGTGAAAATTCTATCCCTGAATTCTCCTCATATATGGAAGCGAGATATAAAAAACCCCAAAACGAGCATCATGAGGAGAGACAAGTAGGTGAAAGAGATGATGCAAGAAACCAAGGAATCCTAGGGGTTGGAAATAGAAGAAGAGTAAGAGATTCCCCTCTTAATATTATAGGTGAACAACATGAGCTTCCTATTCTCCCTAAGGGCATCGTAAAGGAATTTTCTGGAGACGGGACAATGCATGCAAAGAGGCATCTGCACTTATTTCTTGATGTTTGTGACTTTCACCGAGTTGAATATGATGATGTCATGGTGAGGTTGTTTCTGCAAACTTGATCAGAAAGAGATTATGAATGGTATACAACTTTTCCCAATAGATCCATTTTCTCATTTAACGACCTTGAATCTATGTTCCTAACTATGTTTTCCCTCCAATTTCCTACCATACCCTCCTCACAGACTTCACCTAGATTGGGTTGAGGAAGAACAAAAGGATACAATATTTTAATCTCAGGTTCAATAAGACCTTGAGTAGAATCCCATAAGATAAAAGACCAAATGACCTGGTCATTCTTGGTTGTTATAAGAATGCAGTGCCCTTGAATGTAAAAGATGCCATCAAAACATCCGAAATGGATACTTTGGAGGAGGGAATGACTAAGGCCACTGAGATGGAAGAAATTATGATTGAGGCGTGTGCCGACCTAGACATTATACTGGGAAGAGTACAAAGGCACATGGGAGGATTGGATATTGATAATCAAGGAGCTTCCAACTCGAGAAAGAACGAAGAATTCAAACCTCGAGCGACTCAGAATCAAATGACGAGAGGAGTTTGTAAAGGAACCATACCTGATGTAAAGGTTGATCCTGTGGTGACACAAGAAACAAAGCAAAGAATTGAAATTTCACAAATGAATAGAACCATCAAACAAATGCAAAACGAAATAACCAGATTGAGAAGGAGAGATAATTACATGCCGAAACAAAGAATGTTGATTCCCAATCAAAGGAGGAACCCTCCCCCTGAAAAAAAAGTCAGGTTTGAGAATACTGATGACCCATAGAGACCAAGGGTTCCCAGACAACCTACTATTGGATTAATGAGAGGGGGGGGGTGAATCAATAATAGAGTAATTTAATCCCTTTTAACCATATAATCTTAGTGTTATATCAATGTAGCATTATCATACAATAACTGCAGAGTAAATAAGCAATGAACAAATGAACAATCATACACATACATAGTACACCAGTGTTTTACATGGAAACCCAAAGCGGGAGAAAACCACATAATGCTTTTTCTTATATGTATTGAAGAATTACATTCATTGGAAGCACCAACTTCCTTTGTTTTCCAGCTGCAACTGGAAGGAGGCTCCAACCCCCTTGTTTCTTAGGCTACAACCTAAAGGAAGCTACAACTCCCCTATTCTCTCGATACAACTAGAAGGAAGATACAACTCCCCTATCATCTTTTCAGCTTGCTCCCGAAGTGGCTCCAACTGAGCCTGTCATGCTTCCTTTTCCTCTTGTGCGGCCCTTACTTCTGCTTACAAGTTTTTCATCTCCTGTGTGACCCTCAATATCTCCGATATAGGCATTGTCTTATGCCTTTGCTTTAGATCCTAGACTGCGACATTCATATTTTCTTCCCTCTAATCCAACTGCTAGATGCCTTCATATTCTTCCAAGCTCGTCCATATCTGCGTGGTCCTTTCGTAAAGCTATGCTATTTCTTTGACTTCCAGTGCAATACTATCTGTTTTTTCTATTGCATGTTTCTCCCTCTCTGATTTGACTTCTGTAGGTGTGGTTAGTGTCAACTTCCCAACCAATTCGACTATCTCCTATTTACGTACCTCCATTGTTTGCATTATCCTCTTCATCTTTTCTTCTGCATTGAGTTATCCTGCTAGTGCGTTATCTGGGATTGTTTGAAATACTTCCTCAAGTCTTTGTTCCAATTTATCTGCACGTCATTTTTCCTCCTCATGTTCAAGCTGCACTTCTTTGAGGACTGTCTCTAGCACCTATTTTTCTTCCTTGGCTATCTCTAGGTTTGTTTCATCCATCCTTTCCCTTGATTGTGCTGCTTGTTCCATGCTCATCTGTTACTTATAGATCGATTTTGTTGGTATCTTAGCCAATACCAATTCCATCTGTTTTATGTCCTTGACTTGTTTCTGCACCATGTCTTCATCCATATTCATCGTGTCTTTAGTAAGGCTAAAGTTTTCACTTGCTGATGATGTTATCTGTATTGTCTCCTCCTTGATCTGCATTATCATCTGTTGTTCTTGCATTGTTTGTTGTTGTGTTTACCCTTTGTGTCGTGCTTTGGTAAATCGTATATGCTCTAAGACCTACTTGGCCTCTGTGAGTTCTTGGATTATCCTCTCTCTTTTGTTTTCTTCCTATTCATTTGCTTCTTTGGTGCAGTCCTGCACTTTTTTCGCCACTAATTCTAGATTGTCTTCTGTTATGGTATATTGGGGGACCTCCTTATGGGCCTTCATTTTCTTGTGCACTCCTCTTGACTATAAAATAGTTCTGTTGGGTGGCCTCGACTCTGTTTTCTTTGTCGCTCCTTTGCTAAAAAATCACAAGTATTTTTCTTTTTCCCTACTTTTCCCTTTTTATAGACTCTGTCATTAATGCTCTGATGTGCCCTTTCTTTTTCATTCACCAACTTTTCACTTTTTTCGATCGTTTTCCATCCTGTCGCGTAGTGTTTACATTTCCTGTGCACAGTTTCCTGAATTATGTCACACCGATTGACTGTCTTTTGCATGCTGTCATTCTCAACTATCTGTCTACCAGTTATTCCTCTAACTACTTTTTTTGTCTTTTTGTTCATTTTTCTTCTTTTCCTTCTTTTTCTTTTATTTTTCTTCTTTTTCTTCCTATTATATACATAATGTACAATTCTGCTTTCTGCATTGCAATTATTGATGGTTAGTAGGTCAATTGTCCCTATACAATTTCAGTTGACTACCATTCACCAGTCCTTGAACTTACTTGCCTGCTAAGTCGCACAACTGCACAACACCTCCATCCGTGATAGAATTTATTGCACATGACCCTAGCCAATGCATTCTAATATTCCCTGAGTGTTGTAAGTATTTACTGTCCAAAAGGAGAACCAGATCTCCCACTTTGAATTTCTTCTTCTTAATATGTTTGTCATGCCATGATTTATATTTTTCTTTTTGTACCTCCTGATGGAAACCAACTATGATTATCTCTTACTCTAATTCCATGAGTTGAGACAACCTTTCCTGTGCTACACCTCTTTTTGTCATATATCTAATTGTTGCAATGCACATAATTGGTATCAAATAATATAAGGAAACTATTGCTTCCTGTCCATATACCAATATGAAATGTGTTTTCCCTATATCCTTGTAATCCCATAGTATTGTTGGTACCTTCAAATCCCAGTCATCCCTGTTCACATTACAAATATTTTTTCAGGGCATTCTCCAATATCCTGTTGAATGCTTCAATTGTTCCATTAGCTTGAGGGTGATATGGAGTGATATTTTGTTGATGTACCTCAAATTTTTCTAGCATTGCCTCAGTTGTGTTGCTGATAAAGTGAGTCCCCTAATCACTCATCAAAATTCTTGGGCATCCAAATCTTGTCACTACATGTTAAAAAAAAAAGCGTGCTGTAGTCTCTGCGCTGTAATCCTTTACTGTTGCTACCTCACCCCATCTGGTCAAGTATTATGTCTTGGTAATAATATATCTGGCTCATGATCTTCTTGTTGGTGGATTAATTAGACCTAAAAAATCTATTTCCCACTTATCAAACACTTGCAAACTTATTTACGGTCTTAATGGCATCTCATCCCTCTTGCATGGATTTCCAACTCTCTGAAAAATGTCACAATTCTGACGATACTCTTTTGAATATTTGTGAACTATTGGCCACCATAATATTGCACACCATACCTTTTGTGCAGTAGCTTTCCCTGCATAATTTCCTCTAGCAATTCCTTCATGCGCCTCTGCTAAAATGATAGGCCTTTCATGTTCCATAACACATCTCATCGAAATGTTATCTTCTCCAAGCTTGTATAAATGACCTACAATCAGTTGGTAGTCTGCAACTTTGACCACGAAATTTTTCTTTTGCTGAGTAGTACATTCTCTTGGTGCAAATCCTGTACTCAAAAACTCAATGATGTCAGGAAAATACTCATCAGCTATATGTACGGAAAACAATTGTGCATATGAAAATTTTTTGTCCAAGTTATTGGGTTCTTCTCCATTAGTTATCATGGATAAGTGATTTTCTCCTGCATTTAATCTTCCCATCTTCACCACAACTTCAAAGTCAAATTATTGGAATAAAAGTAGCCATATGCATATCCTCCCCCCCAACACTAGCTTATTGACTAAGTATCTAAGAGCAGAATGATCTGTAAACATCTTGAAATGTTTCCCTAACAAGTAATGTTTGAATTTATGCAAAKCATACACCATGGYCAATCCTTCTCTTRCTGTAGTGTTGYAGTTTTGTTACGAGTTTGATAACTTCCTGCTTGCAAATGCAATAGAGTGATCTATATCACCTTCTCCTAGCTGTGTTCGTACTACTCCTAGCGCTATTGAAGATGCATCCACATGCACATGAAATTATTTTTCCCAGTATGGAAATACTAAAATTGACACAGTTACCATCTTCTCTTTCAAAATATCCAAGCTCTTCTAACATTCATCATTCCATTGATATTTAGTGTCCTTCTTCAACATTTTCTCCATTTGCGTAGTAATCTATGTGTATCCCCTTATGAACTTCCTATAATATCTTGTATGACCAAGTGGACTCTTCAACTGGTGCACAGACTTTAGTGGTGGTAAATTCACTATAACAACAATTTTAGCAAGATCAACCAGCAGACCCTGTTTACACACCACATGCCCTAACAAAATACGAAAAGGTGCACTGAAAATACATTTCTTAATATTCAATGAAATATGACAATGTCTACATCTATCTAACATCAATATTAACACTACAACATGGTCTTTCAATAAACTAAACATAGTCCAATCATCCAAGTAAACCTCCAAAAACTTGTGAATAAAGTCCTTAAAAGATACTACTACTACTCTTGAAAAGATTGCAGGTGCATTCTTCAATCCAAATGGAATAAATGTATATTGAAATGATCCCCACTTTGTAGCAAATGTAGTCTTATGTTTATCTTCTGGTAGAATCCTGATTTGATGATATCCTGAAAATCCATCTATAAAGCTATAATCCTCTTGACCTCCTACATTTTCCAAAAATTCATCTATAAATGGGGTAGGAAAGGGATCATGTAGGCAAGCATCATTCAATTTTCTCATATCTACACAAATCCTGATCCCTCCTTGCTTCTTTTCCTGCACCACTATAGGAATGATCCATTCTGATTCTTCCACAGGTTCTATGACACCAGCTTCTAACATCTTGTCAATTTATTCCTTCACCTTATGCTTATACACTGGATTTATCTTGTAAGGTCTCTATCTTATAGGCCTGACTTCTGGATTCAAAGGGATCTTCATGTCTCCTAGTTCTCCTTCTAATCCCTTCATCTCTGAAAATGTCGCTGGGAGTAAGTCACTGTACTTGCGCAGTAATTCTGTGATTCTTTCTACTATTTGATTATCCCAATAATCTCCAATGCTTGCAATCTTTGTGTTTTCCACAATTCCAATGTTTACCTTCTTAATCTTCAATGGCACAACATAATATTCAGAATCTAGCTTTGGACCTTCTACTTCCCTTTCTCCTTCAAATTCTGGGATTTGGATATTGCGTGGGTTTTCTTTTGTTGGATTTTCTTCTTCCGCGACATGATAACAATGTAGCAACTATCTAATTGTCTGTCTAGTCTGATTATGATATGTTGGGATTATTTCAAATTCTAGGTCTTCAAATATCTTGTCTCTTACCACCTTCAATGGTGTATCTATCTCCGGACTTTCATGCTCAAAGGAAAATGTAACTACAAAATTCCGTTGTATCTCTTCCCAATTTGCAATTTCTTTGTGTTGTTCCTGTTCTGTGTACCAGTTCTTTGGAATGCCTTCTAATGTGTGAATAAAATGATCTGGCTATTCTTATAGTGGTACTAATTTCCATTGAATTATACATATTTCTATATGTTCTCTAGGTTGTCCAATTCCATCATATTTTTCCTCATATCGTTGCTCCCGCTCTGTGTTGAATCTGATGCGCAATAACCTCTTACACTGATACTGTTTGTTGATATTATCCTTATGTGTACCCCACCATCAGGAAGGTGTATATTTGAAAGCAATATCTAATACTTGTAATATATGGTTTTCTACTACTTCTAATTCTATCTTCGTTAAAAATTATTCTAAGTCATTTAAACCATAAAATGTAGTAGGCTCTCTTACCTCTAAACCAATCCATCTTAGTGTGCACACCATTCTAGCACATCTTATGGTAGATAATTCATGTAATCGCTGCTACCATTTCTTTAGTCCCGTGTCAGAGTCTGAAGCACAAGAAATAATACTCCTCCAACTGAGCATGCCATTTGCATTTGGGTTGATATAATCCTCTTCGTGCACGGTAGTTCTATACAATTGATTTACATCCTCTGTAATAAAATTATTTTATCATAGGCTCTACATACCTTCCTCCTTCTAAGGGATCCAATGGCGTAATAACTCTGTATTCTCTATATTTAAATATCATCTTCCTTGTCCTCAAATTGATAATATCGTGGTTATCAAAGGCCCAATTGAGACCCAACAATGTTGGATATGGCGAAGTATTGTCTACTATGTCAATAACTTCAAAGTCTTCCATGGTGTGCACACCATCTAGGTCTACTATTATCCCCTTCAATCTTCCTATTGACACCACTCTATGTTAATTTGCTAAATTCAACTGAATAGGTGAATACCCCAATTGAGGTTCTCCCATAGCTTCCCAGGTCTTCTTTGGCAGAACATTGACTTCAAACCCTAAGTCTAGTATGATATTCCTCATATTGAAATCTCCAATGTTTGCATTCAAACTGAATTCTCTGCTTTTTCTTCTCTTCTTACAAATGTAATTTACTGTCTTTACCCCTCCTTCCCTAGAATTACACTTTTCTAACAAACTCTGCAGTACTTGTAAATAATTTTTATCATTCAACAATTTTACACAAAACCCCAAAAAGTTTCTTAATTTACTTACTTGCTCTGAAGGTTTCTCTTTGTTGGTTTGATCAAATAATAGAGGCATGTCATATGTTGGTACCTCATCTACTGACTTTTTTCTCGAAGTAGATGCAATATTTTCTTTCAGAATCTCATGTCTAGCCTCTTTGCATGTCTCTTTCTCTTTGCGTGCATCAAAATTATGTTCAGGTGCTGTATTCTTCCTAACCCACTATTATGGAATAATTCCCTATGGATAGGTGAATATTCCCTTGGATTCTAGACCCCTAATACCAATACAAAAAAACAAAAATGGACACTGACATCCCTTTGAATTTAGTTTAACTAATCAACAAAGATAGAGGGAGAAAAAGTGTGATGCACCTTGTTTCGAAGTTTTCCCTCACTGTTTCCAATTCGAGTTCGATCTTAAAACTCCTTAGCACAAATTGACACCTGCAAATCAATGGAAAACAAAGAGAAAAACAAAACTCCTACTCTATGAGATTAGATTAAACAAATCCATCTAGGAAAATAGACAAGCACATGGAAGAATACACAAACTTGAAGGGAACATGCCAAGTATATTGATGAGAAATTTTAAAGAGACATTTACAATCATGGATGGTGTTGTAACAACCTCTCCAAGTCCTCCTCGTCCAATCCCTTGCTTGAAATATGCACGATCAGAATGACAATACTTTTGCTAATTATTTTCCCTCTTGTTCACCATGAGAATGCCTCCATTTATAGGCTTTGGGAGGCCCAACCACCTTGGTTATATTTGGGATTATTTGAGGATATGAATCCATCAGTTGTGGTATCTCCCTTAGATACATCCTAAGGATTAGATTCAAGCCAAACCAACTAGAATCATCCCTAGTTTTCCTTAGAGAAAAAGAGGATTTCTTCTCAAGATTTTCTCAACCAATCGACGCTGCTTTACAATGGGAAACATAACAATACAACGCTTCCTGTTAGATAGATAGAGCGCTAGCGCTCCTTGCATATAAGCAGGGAAGCGTTGATCTTCCAAATTTTTTCAAGATGACCAATTCTCATAGAAAAACACTTTGTTTCGTTTGTCAAATGATGTGGCTTCTTCTTGTAAATTTTTTTTAGGGGTCATATCAAGTGTTCTCATGGTGTCGTTCGTGATGTGACACTTACGTGATGAAAATGAGACATTTATGAACTTGCAACAAAAGAACGACACTTACGACACTGAGAATGTGGCATTATCAAAGTGAGGAATTTTGATGTGTAACAGATCCCCCCCCCAAAGTGTGAAGTCAAAAAATGGAAGCTGATGGCTGAAACACTTTGTAGATTCTTCAAAGCAAGGGTATGAAGTCGGGGAACCAGGTAGAAGCTGCAGACGACCATAAACAAAATGTTAATATGTGTTGCAATCCCAAGGTAGGCATACCTATGCCTAGGTAATAAATTACTCAAATTATGGCCGCCAATAAATACATTTCGGCTCCATGATGATATTGACTAAAGGTATGACCAACAGTGATACAATGTGGATCCATACTTCTATGACATGGATTGATCATAGCCATGCAAAAATACATAGTGTAGTTACGAGATGATACAACATATCCATAGACAAATACAACATGGATCTATGTGACAACATAAGTATTAGCATGTTCAAATGATTTCCTTCGCCACCTGTCAAAATAAGATGCCATAATGAATGTTCAACCCATAGTATTCATCCCAATCCCAATGTGGTACGAATCTAACCATGTGAATAGATGTATTGATGTTGAATATGGTAGAAACCACTTGATTACCGGTTTTTGAGGTGAACCGTTAACAAGTGCGATGGAAATCACCAATGATGTCAATGACTCCCAAGGTACCCAAGTACATTCCAATGAATGTGAATAAATGAGTTGAGGTCGAACATTCATGAAATCATCCAATTAGAGGTCAATGATGTAAACCCACTGTTGGAAGTGAGGAGGCCTGCCATTGAGGCATGAAGGTCCCAAGGTACTAACTAGTTTTTAAGTCTAATTCCCGAATGATGTGTTGAAGTTGACTGGAAAAGACTCGTTGAAGGAGGGTCTTCTTGTATCCCCCATCATCGACACGAAACTGACACAGGAAAGTGATGAGATATAGTGAATGAATCATAGACTGACACGTGTATGGAAATTGGTAATTTTACGGATGGTTTATTCTCAAGGTAGATACTTCCTTTGAACACTGAGGCACGAGATGAAACTTGGTAGAATAAATGCAGAGTGGACCAAAACATAATGCAGTGGGTGATGTGACATTCTTCGAATGACTCAAAGGAGCAGAAAAACTCATAGGATTGGTTCAGTGCAGAGGTTTAGTGGATTATCCAAGTGTTCAGAGTGAAGGTTAAAAACAAGTGTCGTGTTCAAGGGTGACTACAAAAGTTGTTTACAAAAGTTCTCAAGAAACTTGACCCACTTCCTTCAATTCCCCCCCATCCAGATAGATGAGTACCTCTTTTGAATTTAACAAGCTCGAGGAGGATAACACATGCTCGATATAACTCACCTTTGGTAAGTTCCTCTTCCTTTATTTTACGAACTGGAAGAAGTAAGGGTTCGTCCCAAGATGGACCCTTCAATGTGTAGTTTAGCGAGTCCAAAGACATAAAACTCAGTGGTTTTTCATGTTTAGAGAGTCTGAAAAAAACTTAAAGACGACTCCAGGGTTGTCCTTTTTTCGTAATTTTTAGTCCCTGAGGTCCGAAAAAGAGATAAAATATCACTCGAAAGATGCCCTTTCGAACCTTTTAACGAGTGTGAAAGAAAGCAAGATGACTCGACAATCTTTTCATGTTTAGAGAGTGTGAAAAGAGATTAAAGATGAATCTAGGGGTTTCCTTTTTCGTGTAACCTTTACGAATATGAAAAAGTGATAAAAGTATAATCGGTTACATTCTCATGTATTTCTGAGCATGATAAAGAACAAAGATTATGATCATTAGTGTTACAAGGTTACTGAAAGACGCTACCTGAAATCCTATAAAAACAGACTATTCTGGGAAAAAGGCATTAGTAATTTCTCGAAAAAATGGTTAAAAACCCAAAACATAACTTTATAATAAGGAGAAAATATCAAAATGAACCTATCAAATATCAAAATAGGTCAAAATTTCATTTTACCATTTGTTTTTTTACGATTCTGCTCTAGATTTTGGATTTTTCACCTCTTTGGAGCGTTTTTCGAGTGACGACCGTGGGAGTTGTGAGCGATCATTTTCTGATTTGTGCGGACCAGGTTAGTTGTCCCTTCCTTCTCATCATTTTTCATGGTTTTTTACTGCATTTTAACCTTGTTTTGGGTGTTCTAGGCTCTGTAGGAATCCCTAGAGTGTTGAACCAGATCGACGCTCCCTCAAGGCACTGAGGGGAGTGTCGATCGAGATTTCAGCGAGCTAGTGCATATGTCTGGGGTGCCCTAGCACTATGTAGGTTGGTTTGAGGGAGTGCTAGGTGCATAACTCAAAATTTATTTGAATTTTTGGCTAAATAGAGGCATTTTTTCTTCATAAGAGTTTGACCAATGATGATTAAATGTTTTATTTGCAAATTTTATCTAGAGCTAGCCATGATTGAGTGGAAAGAGCGTGAGCATGAGTTCGATGATATTGTCTCTCTCCAAGATCCTCAAGAGAGGGTGACCTTGCGAAACTGTGGTTTGCTAAAATACTTCAAGCTTCAAAACATGAGAAAATAAGTAATACTTCTTGAGTACTTGATTGGTCTATGAGACGACGTTGAGAAAGCGTTTCGAATTAGACTGCACATGCTTGAAATTGAAATAGACAATGTATATTTTATAATGGGCTCTCGAGGAGAGGGGAACCCATACTCTTGTCCGAACACCAGCCTGCTCCGAAACTGACCGATGCATACGTTCTCGAGCATTGCATACTAGGGTCACAGTTGGTGGGAGGACAGATTGTGATAAAGGATGTGAGAGACTTAGCACTTCGATCCATTCTATTTTCCATCACCAAGTTGGAGGGGAGCACCAATGCTCACTTGGCTTCTAAATCACAGATCTCTTATGCCATACAATTTTTAGAACCCAAATTGTTCAATTGGAGTGTAAGGTTCCTCAGAAATGTCAAAGAACAAATATCCAAATGCAGGACCTGTTGCCGCCTTACACACACTTGGGCTATCGTGGAAGAAATCTTCAATCCACTTAGTGTGTCCTTGGGGGAAGGTATCGAGTCAACGTGCTGTCACCTGATACTCAAATCCTCCATTTAGGCCAACTCCTAGCGAAGCCAAGGGGGGTAGTCCCTAACAAAATACTAAGGCTCTTTAAACTATTTTAAGCAAAAGAACTACTTCTAGGAGTTTATTGCAAATAAAACATACGCATTCAACATTTAACATTCATGAGATGAGATACTCATATGAATCATTTTTCCATAAAGATTTCACGCATAAACCAAGTAGGATACAAGTTCTGCAAGATTGATAAATTTGTTAGACAATCACACATGAATGAAATACACCGCTCACATACATAAAGATAAATCCATAGTATCAGTGCCCTAAAAGTATCATGGGTAGTTGTTGATCGCGTGTTTTATTAAGGTAAATTAAAGGTAGATTAATGAGAGATTGTGTGGCCTCTTTAGAGGCTACCTCTTTGTTTGGAAACTTGCAGAGAAATTAGCGATGCTCCAAGGCCTCACCAGTAAGTTCACTAAGGGTGTCAAATGTCCAACATAGGGAGAACCTAGATCTCAAAGTTCTCGTCTGACTTCACACACTCCCCTTAGATGTTTTCCCGTGCATTGAAGTAGCAACTATTGAGATTTCCCCAATTAAACTACTCTGCACAAACAATTCCGATTCTGATGAATCCTAGGATCGAGCTAGGCTCGCAAAGATTCAGAGCATACACCGGTAATTGCATGGAAGGTTTATTTTAACTTTGCAAAAAGGAAATAAACTTTGAAAATTTCTTGAAAGTAAAAATAAACTTTTGCAAGATTTTATTGTTGATAGCAAAAAGTAAAATCTAAGCTAATCATGCATAAAGATTGAAATTTACTTTTAAGCTTAGGTGCATGCAAGATTTGAGTGTTGTGTGTGGTTGATTTCCTTATGATTATGTGTGTTTGTGAGATCATATAATAAGACTTGCAAGGAAATAAAACAAAGAAAAATTCAAAACACACTAATCCCCCTAATGGGGATGAAGAAACTGGGCTCCAAGGGCCCGCTTTTATTAATCCTATTACAAATTTGAAAGGATGACTCTCAATTCTTCTTTTCTCTTTAGCCTTTTATTTGAATCCTTATAGAACTGGATCGATTACTAAGCGAACTACTACAAAAAGGACTCCTTGAGGCTTGGTTTTCAAGGGTTGGGTCTTGGAGTGACAAATCTTTGATCTTGTGTTTGGAAGAGGTCAAAATATTCCTTGTACTGAGACAGACCTGCTAAAAAACCAGCAAGGAAAAGTGATTAGAAATAACAAAAATGACATGGAAACACAAATTAAAAGTATAATTTTTTGTAAGGTTTTTTCACAAAACATTTAGGCACTAAAAAAAACAACTTTTGAGACTTAAAGAGATGAACTAAGTCCTCTTTTGAGTATTTCTGTTCGCTGTCCTAAAACAGAAAATAAGAATACTCAAATGACTAGATATTAAGGAAAACAAACAACAACTTTTACGTAGAGATTTTGCAAGAAAATTCAGAAAATTGCTTAATAAGAACTAGAACTAGACTTAGATTTAGCAATAAACTTAGAAATAGATCTAGATMTTRCATGSAAACACTAGAAAKAAKATAATAGCTTGRAATTTAATCTAGTTATACATGCATTCKAAGAAAGAGAGAGATARGAAGATTTTTTTTTKATTTTGTGGAGCCTTTTGCTTGAGCCTCAAGAACCCTTGGGAACTRGAGTCTTTCTTTGGTGTGAAGAAGAGGGAGGAAGGTTTTCTGAAGTGMTTTAAGAGAAAGMAAGGGATCAAAYAAGMTTCTTTGATTCTCCCAAAGGYTTGKCTTTCACGCTCSAAGCTTCTCACAAGTACCTGCAAACAACGATGTTTCCTAYAAGRSAGACTTTGTTCCACGTTAGTTTAAACAAAAACCCAACATGAGAATATAAGAATCAAATGCATAMAACAAATATWTAGACTAGAAAACAAGTAGAACTATATATTCTAATTGGATAACAATATCCTTACCATAGCCACCATTCAAATACAAGAAAAAAACTTGAAATGATATTACCTCATAAGCTAACAATCCATCCACACATGTGAGACCAAACACCAAATATCGACCTCCAAAGTCTTTGATTCCAATATAGAAAATATATTACAACAATGTATAGCAAGGTCACCCAAACTCTAACTAGATAAAAGGAGAGGGGTCACCTTCTATTTATTACAATCTGGGTGACAATTCCTATGAGAGAATGCACTAGTGCATGAGGAGATGCACAAGTGATGAGGGAGTGGTGCATAGAGTAAAGGGAATATGGAGTGAGGTGATGTGAGGTGGAGTGGAGTGAAACACGAGTGAATAGGAGTGAGGTGAAGTGTGAGTGGAGTGTGAGGACGAGTTTCAACATAGGGATGTGTGCCATCTCTCCCTAATGCGCCACCTAGCAAGGGAGGGTCAAATCTAGCTTTGGGATCATCTCCCTTGTACACATCACTAAACAAGTCACTGTCCTCTCTAGTGAACTCGCCCAAGCTCCGAGTTGACTGACAATCGATGAAAAACATGTCCCCTACATGTTTCCTAACTTTTAGCATTTCTCCTAAAATTTAGGGAATTTAATTAAATGACCCTTTTCTGTCCTTTTTCAAGATAAATACATTTTTGAGTGATTAAAATCACTTTTTTTCCTAGATAGAAGGGGAATAGGGGTCTAGAGGGTGCTCTGGCTTAGAAAACGAGCACAAACATGGAATCTGACAATGATTGATGCCATATTTTTACAATTTATTGACTTTACATTAAAAAAGATTTTCGTTTTGCGGGAAATTTATTATTTTACTAAAACATTAAAAAAAACCTGTGGGGGCCTAGCGCAATTTCCATATGACTCAAAAGACATGAACTAACATGAAATCATATACATTTAGACACTATACATTGGTTATACCTTGCCAAGGTCTAACCACCAGCACATACTCTAGCTTTGAAGTCAGTCTTGAGTGAAAAAACTTAGAAATTATTAATTGCCCACTAAGGCAGGCAAGAAATAATTAACAAGTGAGAAAAACACTCTACAATACATGCTCGTACCCAGGTCTTAGGTGGCCAATATTATTTTACAACTTTTATGCTCAAGTCATTTATTACAATGCCTCGGAGGGATGGAAATGCGGAAAAAAATGGTCTTTAAAAAGACCTGCTGAATCTGTGAACTTTGAAAATTGAGCATCTGACTGCTCAATCTTTGGCGGCTCATTTGAAAATCCAGCTAGTGCAACTTGGTGGATAACATAGGCTCCATATGGGGACTTGTTCTTTATCTTTTATAGAAAGAAGAGAATGCGAGAATACAAAATCTGTGACCTACATCACAAATGTCTCGCCAAAAATAACATAAGCAACACATATATATGAAAACCAACAATTTCAGATACAAGTTACACTAATAATAGAAGAAAATGAAAAATGCTGCAGAAATAAAATGTAAAGAGGAAGGGTTAGAGAGATATGTTACAAAGGATGCCCCCATGGGCATCATATGTCATCATTGAGAAGCAATTTTAAAAGTTGTATGCTCACTGGTAGCTTTAACCTTTCCACTGTCCAATTGGTTGACGTAGGAAATACATGAACCAACCATGTCATGGATGAAACAAGACCTCAGATGTCTGAATAATCCCTGTCCAAGATGACTTGTTGAAGATCCTTTTCCAAGCTTTATCAACTTAGAGTTTTTTCTGGGAATAGACCACCCAAGAAACATATGTTTGTCTTTATTCAACCAAACTTTTAAGTTTGGTAAGCCTTGAAATTTTTTATGAAGCTCTGCATTGGACTGTCATGGTGGAAGGTCAACCACTGCTCATAATGATCTGGAGGTGATAAAATAAATTTATCTTCCAAATTCCCATTATCTATCATTAAGGCATCTGATGGTTGAGAGATTGGAACTAGAACTGGAACTAGAACTATCAAGGAATATGCTTCACTGATTATTTGAAGATTATCACAATTGTCAAAAAATTTCTCTGAGGAGATGGATTCTTTGGGAGGAGGGTGGGGAGTTGAATTATATGGATTTTCAATAACTTCAAACTCAACTTCCTTTATTTCCTCATGGTCGATTACTGATTCATCTATAGGCTTTTCTGAAATTTCCAGATAAAACTCCTTTTCTTGTTCATTGTGAAGCTCTGGCTCTATAGGGTCTAAATACTCAATACAAGCTTCTGCCTCTGCAAGGAGAGATTCCATGACCTTTAACTGATTTTCATAGATAAGTTCTATGTCTTGAATGAATCTTTCCTTACTGAAATCCGGTGAAGCATCTGAACTGACTGTCTTTATAACTAGAGGTTGCTTCTCTTTCCACTTTTCCATGAAAGCATCAATCAATTCTTTGCAAGTTTTGACTTGGTTATCCTTGATCTCTATGAACCAATCAAGATCATCATCATCAAAGGACAAGATAAACAAATTCATTTTTATATCTTCATATAAGGAATTGCAACACCATTTATTGAAGCAATGCAAAACTTTCTTAACATGATGTCTAACATCAATAATATTATTACTTTGAAAACAAGGCAAATTTTGTAAAGCATTTTCTGGAATTACATGTGGGGAACCACTTATTGAAGAGAAATCAATAGGTCTATAAAGATCATCCATTTATAAGCTATACTTATTAGAAAAAAAAAAAGTCTAACAGAAATGGACTGGGACCCAAAAATTATTAAGGATCCTACGAGAATAGAGCTTGGCTAACTTCCTCCAAAAACACCTTTGGGTTTAAGGATGAAGCTAAGAAAACCATGAATTCCTCCTTGCAGGATATACTTTGTCATATTATTTTGAAGTGGAGTCTCTATATGATCAAGTTTATTCTAAACAAACAATAAGCATCAAACAAAGAAAAAAGAAAAAATGAAAACAAAAGTCGTACTCCAGGAATAGAAAGATTTATCCCCGACAACGACGCCAAAAATGTTGTCGCCTTATACACACTTGGGCTATCATGGAAGAAATATTCAATCCACTTAGTGTGTCCTTGAGGGAAATTCTCGAGTCAAGGTGTTGTCACCTAATACTCAACTCCTACGTCTAGGCCAACTCCTAGCGAAGCCAAGGGGGGTAGTCCCTAAGAAAATAATAGGCTCTTTAAACTATTTTAAGCAAAAGAACTACTTCTAGGAGTTTATTTCAAATAAAACATACACATTCAACATTTAACATTCATGCGATGAGATACTCGTATAAATCATTTGTCCATAAAGATTGCATGAATAAACCAAGTAGGATACAAGTTCTACAAGATTGATAAATTTGTTAGACAATCACACGTGAATGAAATACACTGCTCACATACATAAATATAAATCCATAGTACCAGTGCCTTAAAAGTATCGTGGGTAGTTGTTGATCGCATGTTTTATTAAGGTAAATTAAAGGTAGATTAATGAGAGATTGTGTGGCCTATTTAGAGGCTACCTCTTTGTTTGGAAAATTGCAGAGAACTTATCGAAGCCCTAGGGCCTCACTAGTAAGTTCACTAAGGGTGACATGTGTCCAACACGGGGAGAACCTAGATCTCAAAGTTCTTGTCTAACTTCACACACTCCCCTTAGGCGTTTTCCCGTGCATTGAAGTAGAAACTATTGAGATTTCCCTAATTAAACTACTCCGCACAAACAATTCCAGTTCTAATGAATCCCAGGATCAAGCTAGGCTCGCAAGGGTTCAAAGAATACACCAGTAATTGCGGGGAAGGTTTATTTTAACTTTGGAAAAAGAAAATAAACTTTGAAAATTGCTTGAAATTGAAAATAAACTTTTGCAAGATTTTATTGTTGATAGAAAAAAGTAAAATCTAAGCTAATCATGCATAAAGATTGAAATTTACTTTGAAGCTTAGGTGCATGCAATATTTGAGTGTTGTGTGTGGTTGATTTCCTTATTCTTATGTGTGTTTGTGAGATCATATAATAAGACTTGCAAGAAAATAAAGCAAAGACAAACACATAACACGCCAATCCCCCTAATGGGGATGAAGAAACTGGGCTCCAAGGGCCCACTTTTATTAATCCTATTACAACTTTGAGAGGATGACTCTCTTTTCTTCTTTTCTTTTTAGCCTTTTATTTGGATCCGTATAGAACTGGATCGATTACTAAGCTAACTACCACAAAAAAGACTCCTTGAGTCTTGGTTTTCAAGGGTCGGGTCTTGGAGTGAAAAATATTCGATCTTGGGTTTAGAAGAGGTCAAAATCTCCCTTGTACCAAGACGTACCTACTAAAAAACCAGCAAGGAAAAGTTATTAGAAATAGCAGAAAATGACATGCAAACACAAATTAAAAGTAGAAATTTTTGTAAGGTTTTTTCACAAAAAATTTAGGCACTAAAAAAAACAACTTTTGAGACTTTTTTAGAGACTTTTTTAGAGACTTAAAGAGACTAACTAAGTCCTCTTTTGAGTATTTTTGTTCGATGTCCTAAAACAAAAAATAAGAGTACTCAAATAACTAGATATTAAGGAAAAACAAACAACAACTTTTACTTAGAGATTTTGCAAGAAAATTCAGAAATTTGCTTGATAAGAACTAGAACTAGACTTATATTTAGCAATAAACTTAGAAATAGATATAGATATTGCATGCAAACACTAGAAAGAATATAATAGCTTGAAATTTAATCTAGTTATACATGCATTTTTAGAAAGAGAGAGATAGGAAGATTTTTTTTTGATTTTGTGGAGCCTTTTTCTTGAGCCTCAAGAACCCTTGGGAAATGGAGTCTTTATTTGGTGTGAAGAAGAGGGAGGAAGTTTTTCTGAAGTTCTTTAAGAGAAAGCAAGGGAACAAACAAGATTCTTTGATTCTCCAAAAGGTTGGTCTTTCATGCTCCAAGCTTCTCACAAGTACCTGCAAACAACGATGTTTCCTACAAGAGAGACTTTGTTCCACTCTAGTTTAAACAAAACCCAACATGATAATATAAACATTAAATGCATAAAACAAATATATAGACTAGCAAACAAGTAGAACTATATATTCTAATTCGATAACAATATCCTTACCATAGCCATCAAGCAAATACAATAAATAAACTTGAAATGATATTACCTCATAAGCTAACAATCCATCCACACATGTGAGACCAAACACCAAATATTGACCTCTAAAGTCTTTGATTCCAATATAGAAAACATATTACAACAATGTATAACAAGGTCACCCAAACTCCAACTAGATAAAAGGAGAGGGGTTACCTTCTATTTATTACAATATGGTTGACAATTCCCATGAGAGAATGCGCTAGTGCATGAGGAGATGCACAAGTGATGAGGGAGTGGTGCATAGAGTAAAGGGAAGATGGAGTGAGGTGATGTGAGGTGAAGTGGAGTGAAATGAGAGTGAATAGGAGTGAGGTGGAGTGTGAGTGGAGTGTGAGGATGAGTTTCAACATAGGGATGTGCGCCATCTCTCCCTAATGCACCACCTAGCAAGGGAGGGTCAAATCTAGCTTTGAGTTCATCTCCCTTGTACACATCACTAAACAAGTTGCCTTCCTCTCCAGTGAACTCGCCCAAGCTCTGAGTTGACTAAAAACCGAGGAAAAACATGTCCCCTACATGTTTCCTAACTTTTAGCATTTCTCCTAAAATTTAGGGAATTTAATTAAATGACCCTTTTCTATCTTTTTTCGAGATAAATACATTTTTGAGTGATTAAAATCACTTTTTTGCCTAGATAGAAGGGGAAAAGGGGTCTAAAGGGTGCTCTAGCTTAGAAAACGAGCACAAAGATGGAATCTGACAATGATTGATGCCATATTTTTACAATTTATTGACTTTACATTAAAAAAAAATTCGTTTTGCGGGAAATTTATTATTTTACTAAAACATTAAAAAAAACCTGTGGGGAACTAGTGCAATTTTCATATGACTCAAAATACATGAACTAGCATGAAATCATATACATTTAGACACTATAAATTGGTTATACCATGCCAAGGCCTAACCACCAACACATACTCCAGCTTTGGAGTCAGTCTCGAGTCAAAAAACTTAGAAATTATTAGGCAGGCAAAAAATAATTAACAATTGAAAAAAACACTCTAGAGTACATGCTCATACCTAGGTCTTAGGTGGCCAATAATATTTTACAACTTTCATGCTCAAGTCATTTATTACAATGCCCCAGAGGTATGGAAATGTGGAAAAAGTTGGTCTTTAAAAAGACCTGCTGAATCTATGAACTCTGAAAAATGAGCATCTGACTGCTCAATATTTGGCGACTCATCTGAAAATCCAGCTAGTGCAACTTGGTGGATAAGAGGACTGAAAAATAGAAACAGTTTAGATACATTCCCTTTTTGTTTCATTTTTCTTAGAGTAGACCCCTCAAATGAAGCCACAAGTTGCATTGACAACACATCCCGTGACCGAGCCTTGTATGGAGAGGTGGACGAGCCTTTCCCCTAGGTTGGGGAATGCGCCCTCAACTTTCAAATTCACTGCTGACTTCTTCACATGGTGGAGGAGGTAGTTAGTGGTTATTGAGGAATTCCCCTATTCTGGGGTATATTTCTAAGGTAGCACAAACCTGGTACTTTTCGAGAGCATCCATTGGGATGCATCAGGTATGAAACATAACCTTGCAACATACATTTTGTTTTGTTTTTATTTTTTATTTTTTTGGTTGTACAATGAGGAATCTAAACTATTTTTTTTTCATCATGCAGAGAGAGGTGCATCAGGTCCGACGAAGATGTCTAAATTGCGGCGTCGTGGATACACACATGCAACAACTGAGAACTATGTCGCAGTGCGAGGGCTCTAAGAGTTAGATAGGAACCTTTAGGGTTTGACGATGGGTGTCCCACCCCTCAAGAGATGATATGTGCCTCTACACTTGCAGTGACATATAGTTGGGGTTTCCGAAAGCCTCAACCATTTGCTTCGTAGGGTGACACAACCAGTAGTGTGCTATGTAGAGCACAACATGATACAAGAGGATGATTAGGGTCCTCAGTTGATTTTATTTTTTGTAGTCCTTATGACTATGTTATGGGCATGAAGGCCCAATTTTTTACCCCATTATTTACATTTTGATGATGTATTTTCAAAAAAACTTTTGCTATCATGCATATATATATATATATATATATATATATATATATATATATATATATATATATTCATTTTTTGTCTTATGTGATGTTTTTGTGTACATATGAATTTATGTTTCAAAATATTTTATCTATGCATAAGATACCAATCCAACATGTAATTAGCTAATGAATATGAAGTTGTATTGAGTTCTCTCGATATGTGTCTGTATTGGAGAAATTCAAACCATCTTTCGATACAACGAACCCTTAGGTGGAGACGTAGTAAAACTGAGTTGTGAACGACATACTCACGATTAAGTTGACAGACCGCGACTTGAGAGTCTAGGTTGATAATCAATTGAGTTATACTTAGAGAGGAGGCTTCAGTTAAAATTTCGATGAGGACATGGTATTCTGCCACGTTAATGGTCACAGATTCAAGGCAAATTCCTCCCAAACTCACCAACTCACAAGAGTGGTAGATGACCCAAGCTGCATAAGCGATGTTCTGGGTGTGTCCACTAGCACCATCTGCAAACCTGAAATAGATGGGAAAGGGTGATGTCATATGCGTATTCAATCACAAAGCAAAGTATAAGCAACTGAGACAAAACTCATGCATTCAAAATAAAATACACACCAAGTCAAGAGTATATAGTACAATAATGTACAAAGCACACATGCGAGATATTCTATGCATAGTACTTCTCAAGGTAAAGCCCATTCCGGGGCTCACCGAGAGATATTCCATCTTAGTCGACTAACTCACAGGTGCCTCTATGTAGCACACATTTTATGATATAAGGCTCGTGCCACATGGGTTCTCACTTTCCTGCCCCCATCTTGTCACGATCTTGATCGTAGACTAGGAACAATTCTCCTTCTCTAACATATTTTCCATATTGATTTTTCATGCGTTTTTGATACGTCTCATTGATGAGAGCAACATCATGATGGGTTTCGTCCAACTTGGTTAAACATAGGAATCGTTCCTCTTTAGTAGAAGTGTGAGGTAGGATTTCTATGGTAAGTTTCAATGAAGGGATTGACATTCGATTTCTAACACCGCTTCTATGTCGTATACCAACTGGAATGGCATGAATCCAGTTGCAGTTTTCACTGAAGTTTGATAGGCCCAGAATGCAGAGAAGAGTTGCAAGTGCCAAGAGGTTTTGTTTGTTCCCACCATGCATTGGAGCATGGTTTCCATAACTTTTTTGATGGCTTCAACTTGTCCATTCGCCTGAGGATAGTAGGGGGATGAGTTTTCATGGTGAAAACCAAGCTTGGTGTGCAATTCACTCATCATCTGGTTTTGGAAGTGTGAGCCATCATTAGTTACAATGGCTTGCGGGACACCGAATTGAGTGATGATGTGGTTAAAAACAAAGAGTGTTGTAGTGCAACCATCATTAAGGAATGTAAGCATAGCCTCAACCCATTTAGTGAAGTAATCAATGACAATGATGATATAACCGTGCCCCCTGGCTGAGGTAGGATTACATTTCATAAAATCAATTCTCCATATGGAAAAGGGGCTGAATACAAAAATGGGATGAAACGGAGTGGGGTGGGTACGTTCTTTCTTCTGAAAGATTTGACAGGGTGGAAATTTTTTAACGGCCTCGATGCAATCTTTGAATATAGAAGGCCAAAAATAACCGATATGTAAGAATTTCTGGCATGTAGCCATCCCAGAAAGATGACAGCCACAAGCTCCATGGTGAGAGTCATTTAACACTCATTCAACCTCATCGTGGTTTAAACAACATCGTAGGACAATATCAGTGCCACGACGGTAGAATGTGTTGCCGATGATGAGGTAGCGTTTGGAGTGGTGTCGAATGCGACATCGTTTGTCATGTGAGATGTTCGGCTGAAAACATTAGGTTTGGAGATAGAGAATAATATATCTGTACCAAGGATCAGACGCACTAATGAGCAACATGGATTCATCGAGAAGATAATCATTGGGATCAATATCTTCATTAGTATAGGGAATATCACAAATCAATTCCGCAAAAAACAACGATTTCTTAGCCTTTGATTTGGAAAATTCGAGATCGAAGTCTTGGAGAATAATGATCCATTTGGAATATTTTCCCCCAAGTACTTGGAAATTCACGATGTGGTACATGGGGTTCGAATTTGCGATGACAGTGGTAGTGCGTAACAAAATGTAATGGTGAAATATCTGGATGAGTATAACTGCTGCCAGAGCCAACTTTTTGACATGTGAGTATCAGAGCTCAGGACCAGATAGACTCTTACTTAGATAGTATATCACATGTTTGTCGCTGTCATTATCCTCTTGTACTAACACCATAGAAATAATGGAAGTAGAGGCAGCCAAATAAAGGATATAGTCTTTCGCATAATCTGGTGGGTGCAAAAGAGGTGTGTTCGTTAAAGAATGCTTAAGGGAATTGAATGAGCATTGAGTAGTTTCATCTGAGATGAAAGCAATATATTTTTTCAACAATCTCATAAATCGTTTAGTGATTTCGGCGTAATTGCAAATGAAATGAAGAAGAAAGTTTGCCTTCCCTTGCAAACTTTGAATTTGAGTGAGGTTGTTAGGAGGAGGTAAAGCTAGAATGGATTTGACTTTTAAGGTATCAACCCTAATCCTGTCTTTGGAGACTACGAAGCCGAGGAGGTGTCCTGATTCAACAAAGAAAATACATTTATGGGGGTTCAAACATATGTGGTAAAACTGACATCGAAGAAAAATGGCTTGTAGGTGACTGATGTCGTCTCATCGATGAGATGAGTGAGAAGGTAAGTCATCGAGGTAAGGTTCAATAATATGTTTGATATCATGGAATGCGTACGACATGGCCTGCTGAAAAGTAGCTCCAACATTTTTAAGGCCAAAAGGTAGTTTTTGATAAGCGGACCTCCACCAAGGGAAGATGAAGGCTATTTTCTATTGATCAACTGGTAGGATGTCAATCTGGTTGTATCCGAAAAAGACATCCATGAACGAGAAAATGATGCTTCCAATGTAATTATCGATAATTTGGTCGATAAAGGGTGTAGGGTAATTTTCTTTGGGACAAGCCTTATTAAGATCCCTATAATCGATGAAAACACAAATGGTCCATTGTTTCTTAGCAATTAGAACGATGTTAAAAACCCATTTGGTCAAAGGGACAGGATAAAAAAAACCAGACTTCAACAATTTTTCAAATTCTGTCTTTTATCCAGGATCTTTTCATCGAAGTGACTTATAAAGAATTGTATTAAATGAGAATAAATTAAAGTGCACCATTAAAGAAGGAAAATCTCAATAATGAAGAGACATAAGCATCAAATATGAACACACAACTTGATAATGGAGTTCGTCCCTGGTGGACTACGTCTCCAAGTCCTGCTCTCAAATGGATAGGCTTTTTTATCAACTCAACAATTTTTTTTGGCAAAATACATAAGTATACCTCATTATGGAATCAAGTTGCAAAAGTTTTTCTCAGATTAGAAAACAGACAACACCATTCAATTCGTGGCGTCGAATTACCCAAAAATGATTGTCTCCATGCTTCAATCTGACTTTGGCACTCCCATGCCCAAGAAAAACTCTGTCTCGGTTTTCGTGCCCTGCAACTTAAAATTAATGCCAAGAAAATGCCTCATAAAGCATGTCAGTTGTACCCTCACACGCCTCCCCTTCTATATTTGGCAGATTCAAAATGTAAGTAATATTTCAGGTGTTGTAAACAATGTAGGTCGTTTGGCTTAATGGTTGGCAGAGCATTTGTTAAGGCGTAGATAAAAGGGGAGGTCTCGAGGTCGAGCCCTCGGGCCTCCCCTTTTGGGTTGTTGGTTATAACTTATATATATATATATATATATATATATATATTAATACATGGTGGTTCCGCCAATCTTAGCAGTGGTTTATATATGACCATTGGGCGTTAGATTTGGCAGGGTTCTGCTAGATTTGGCGAACCTGCCAATCTCTTTTTATTTTTTGTTTTTGGAATTTCATTCTCGGGTCCTCATTGGGCATTTCCCCACTGCCACATGGTATCCCATGACTAGGCCACGTGGAAACCAACCATTGGGCCACGTCAACCAACTGTAAATTCACCCGCCATGTCAACATACAATCTACCACCTCAGCTGCTATACCAGCCTGCCACGTTACCTGCCATGTCACCGTACAGTCTGCCACGTGGCTGTATGGACTGCCATGTGGCACATTTTTACTGGTCCATGAAATGACCCGAAAATTCAAAAAATGAGTGACACGTGGAAGCCTCTGGTGCTACCATGCCACCATGCTGACATCAAAATGAAACATGTCTCCGCCAGTGTGTGCCACATACACTGTATGGATGCTAACGTCAGCAGTACAGATGCTGACTCATCCCCTACTGACTGGGATAGGTTGACCAAACCTTGACCGTGAATATCTTTTGATTTGTAACTCTGTTTGAAAATCCATTTGAACCGTTGGAAATCTTGTGACGCTCTCTTCGCGATGATGCCACTTTCACTGAGTTTTGAGGACTTTGAAATTTTTCCCTTTCTATGTCTACTGAGGCCATTATGAGCTTCCTGAGTTGCTTCTGCAAGTTTCGAGTTGTCCTTAGTCTTCTTTTGGATCCTTTTTGGATCACGCCTTCCCACTAAAATATTTTTCGACCACCAAAAACTTTCATCAATCAACATACAAGTGAGGGAAGAGTTCCCTCACCTTGTCCTTCTCAATCCACTTTGCCTTGCTTAGATGTGTGCCCTGTAAGCCTACTCGAAGATAATCAACATCACCCCTGCATGAAGTCCTCATCCTTATGCCTGGGATGATATATTCCTTTAAGTCATCCAAGTACTTAGGAGAAAACTCATCAATTGACTATATTAAAACTTCTTCATCCTGATCCATGATCATGGGAGGCTCAACAAGTTTCAAGTTCTCTACATTTACAACTAAGTAAATATGCATATAAGGTGGAAGATCCAGACGAAAAGAATTGGTACCACTTTTCTCCAAAATAGTGAAGGGTCCATAACGAATGGGATTGAGTTTTTTGACTTCACCCTTCAATCTCTCCTTACGGATGTGAAGCCATACCTAGTCTCCAACCTAGAACTGATGATCAACCTTGTGTTTGTCATGCCAAGACTTATACTGTTCTTGAATTTTCTCCAATTGTTCCCTGACATCTTGGTGTACTTGCTAGATCCTATGGATGAACTTGCAGGCTTTGTCTTCATTGTTTTCTTCATTTGAATCGACATCTCTCCCATACATAGTGTCCAAAGGAACTTTAGGTAGGTACCCAAAACATGTCTCAAAAGGAAAACACTGAGTGGAGGAATGTAAGGCTCGATTGTAAGCATGATGTACATAGGGTATATGTTCATCCCATAACTTGGGATGCTTTTTGCAGTAGTCTCAAAGAAAAAGTAGAACTATTAATTGGTTTACAACCTTTGTTTTTCCGTTAGTCTGTGGATGAAAAGCAGTGCTCCTCTTCAAATTGGTGTCCATCATTCTCCACAAGCTTGTCCAAAAATCCCCAAGGAATCGAGTATCTTCATCCGAGATAATGGATGTGGGTAACCCAAAGTGAACCCAAACATACTGAAAGAAGAGATTAGTAGTCTGCTCATCAGTGATCTACTTTTTACATGGCATTAAGATACACATCTTGTTGAACCTATCCACTACAACATACAAATAGTCATGACCTCCTTTCGACATTGGTAAACCCCCTACAAAATCCATGGAGATACTTTCCCATGGATGGGATGGAACATGTAGTGGTGAGTATAGCCCTAG
>ML829011.1:61128-91068 GCA_009831015.1 Picea engelmannii | reverse complement strand
ATCAGGTACTGGATACTTTAGCAGGTAAAAAGTAGTTTTCCTTTTTGGACGGTTTTAGTGGATACAATCAAATACAGATTGCACCAGAGGATCAGGAGAAAACTACCTTTACATGTCCCTGGGGGACATTTGCCTATAGAGTTTTGTTGTTTGGGTTGTGCAATGCCCCTGCCACATTCCAAAGAGCGGTATTGGGGATCTTTGTAGACTTGATTCATGAGTGTGTTGAGATCTATATGGATGATTTTTCTGTCTATGGTGACTCTTTTTCCAAAGCACTTCATAACCTGGAAAAAGTGTTGATTAGGTATAGAGAATCTAATGTTGCCTTGAGTCATAAAAAATGTAAAATGATATCACAACAGGGCATTGTTCTTGGACATTAGGTTTCTTCTTCATGCATCAAAGTGGACCCGACAAAGATTAAGGTCATCATGGACTTTCCTGCACCCCATTCACCAAAAGAGGTAAGAAGTTTTTTGGGTCATGCTGGCTACTATAGAAGATTCATTGGAAATTTTACAAAGATCGTTGCACCTATATACAAATTCTTAGCCAAAGATACTAATTTTTTGTGGGATGCTCAGTGTCAAGTTGCTTTTGAAATATTAAAGGAAAAGTTGTCCACAGCACCAGTTCTGAGGGGACCAGATTGGACCCTTCCATTCCATATTTGTATCGATGCTTCAGACACTGCTCTTGGGGCTGTCCTAGGACAAAAACAGGATCAGTTATCTTACACCATAAACTACAGTAGTAAAAACTTATCACCATCCGAGTTTAACTACACTGTCACAGAAAAATAATTCCTAGTTGTCGTGCATGCTATTAATAAATTTAGACATTATATCACGGGCTATGAAACTTTTATTCACACTGACCATTCTACCATTAAGTTTTTAATGAATAAACCCATTACAAATGGTAGGATCACTAGGTGGTTGTTATTGTTGCAGGAATTTAATATTACCATAGTAGATAGGCCTCGTAAAGAAAACTTGCTTGCAGACATTCTCTCTTGGATCCATAATAGTGATGAAAATACTCTTATTGATGATAGTTTTCCTGATGAACATTTGTTTGTTGTTTCCACTAACATTTTGTGGTTTGAAGACATAGATAATTATTTGGCCACAGGAAAGTTTCCTCAACATCTCTCCCCAAGAGAAAGGAAACAAATTGTCAAGAACTGTGCAACTTATTCATGGATCGGGGAAGATCTCTTTCATACCAGGCCTGACATGATTATCAAAAGATGCACATGAGAAGATGAAACATATGATATCTTGAGAGCCTACCATGATATTCCCTATGGAGGCCACATCGCAGATAAAATGACTGCTTACAAAGTGCCTCATCAAGGGTACTCTTGGCCAACGTTGTTCAAAGACGCCAAAAAGTATGTAGGGAGATGTGACAGCTGTCAAAGAAAGGGTAAGCCAGTGCAGGCAGACAAGATGCCCTTACAAACCCAAGTGCCAGTCGAACCTTTCAAAAGATGGGCCTTGGATTTTGTGGGGCCAATCTCTCCTTCGTCATGGAAAAAAAGGTACATTTTAGTTTGCACTGATTATGTAACCAAGTGGGTAGAAGCAAAATCCTTCGTTCTGCTAGTGAACAGTCTATTATAGATTTTCTTTATGAAGACATGTTTACTCGCTTTGGCATTCCAAGGGAAATTGTGATAGATAACGGGACACAATTTACATCTAATTCGATGCAAGCGCTTACTCAACAATACCAAATAAAGCACTATAAATCTGCTCTATATCACCCACAAGCAAATGGGCAGGTGGAGTCTACAAAGGTACTAGAAGCAATCGTAACTAAGGCAGTCCAACAACATCACAAAGACTAGGCAAATAGGATTTTGGAAGCAGTATGGGCCTACGGAACCACATGAAGAAATATTACAAGCTTTACTCCATATGAGTTGGTGTATGGCAAACATGTTATTCTGCCTATTGAGCTTCAAATGAAAACCTTTAGGATAGCTGCACAACTGGGCATAGATCTATCAGAGGCACAAAAGTAGAGAATAGCCCAGCTCAATGAGCTGGATGAAATTAGGCAAGATGCAGTCCAGCACATTGTTTCGATACAGGAACAGAGAGCTCTATGGCATGATAAATTCATTAAGAAGAAAGTTTTCAAGCCTGGTGACCGAGCCCTCCTTTTTTATTCTCGGTTTAAGAACTTTAGGGGAAAACTTACTACAATATGGTTGGGGCCTTACGAGATCAAGACTGTCTTCGACAATAGATCAGTTAGGCTAACCACAATTGATGATCGACAACATTCTTTTGTGGTCAATGGCCATCGGCTGAGGTTGTATCATCGGCCAACGTCCAAGGATAATTTTGTACAAGATATTTTGCAGCAGTCAGAAATGGAGGTAGTGGGCAGGGGGTCTCCTTCCCCCTCTTTCACCTCTGACTGGATCTTTTCTTTTAGCTTTCTGAATCTATGTACATAAGAAAAATAAAAATAAAAATGGAAAAAAAAAAAAATTAAATAAAATTAAAAAAATAATAATAATAAATAAATAAAATACAAATGTGTGTGTGTGTGTGTGTGTGTGTGTGTGTATTGAAAAAATAAAAAAACAATAATCTAGCCATGAAAATCAGTTTGCTGGCGTGGTTAGATAAGGGCCTGTCTGAAAACCAGCTTGCTAGCGGATGAGCCAAAAATAAATTTTCTTGTCCACAATTGTCAGGCCTTACTATATGTTCTTCAAATCATTTCGTTTGTTCTCGAGTCAGATGATGAGGGGTGCATTAAGACTCTCCTTCTGACAATTTTCCTCCATCGACATCAACGCATCATCTGGGGGATAAAGTCGGAGATTTGAATGGTACCTAGTGACTTACATACATTAATGGCGGGTTCTCTCGCTGACAACAGTGGGGATTCATTAATGCCTCTTATTTTCTAGATCTTGCAGGACATTCGACATCAGCACATTAATTCATGCCCAACAGGTTGTACGAGTGGAACCTTGACTCTCATCGTCAACAAAGGTGGCAGTCTTGCATTGGTTAACAGTTTTTATCAATGGATGGTAATCCAATGACTTCCACCTATGTTCGACGACAATAAATATTTCACATGGATGGATTTGTTCCAGAAGTTTAGGTCGTGGTGAAGACAACTTAGTTATGATTTGGATGACAGTTTGTGACAATCAGTGGGAATAAAAAAGAAGTTGGTTACAAGGCAGCTGCAACAATTCAGATGGTTTCAAAAAGAGGAGGTTGTCTGCCTTCTCAGTAGGTTTCTACTAAAAGGTGAGACTTGCTTCTCGATACAGAGCTTGGGACATGGTCTGAATCCGGATATCCATCTCCCCTGTTTCTTCACTTCCGCTGCAATTATTTCCATCATCATCACAATAACAGTTTGGCATCAACAATTCTATTCCTTGCTTAGTTTTTTATTTCAAATTTCAGTATTTCCAATAAGTTCATAATCCCTTGAGTTTCAAATATTTTCTGAACCAGTTTTGAGTTAATTTAGTATAAGATACCTTTTAGCACTATATTTGTAAATCATAGGGTGAAGTAATGGCATGATTAAGAGCATCAGAAAAAAAACGGTGCTCAACAACATTCCCGCACCTATACAGAAATGACAATACAGGTACTGGAATACTATGACCATATTTTAAAGAGACACTTGCATGAGGCAGAGTATGATTCCCTCCTTCAGTCGTGAGTATCAATAGCATGAACGTGGCACTAGCACCAACATCATCATCATTGTTTCCGGTATCTACAAGAATTTTGCATCTACAATAAAAATGGGTAATGACTTTTTGAGGTAAGATTGCTTTAAGATTTTGCTTGGTTTGTTAGGAACAAAGCATATCGTTCTAACAACTTCTCATGTTAATCTAACCCATACTCATTACTCAGCCTTCAACATTGGGACATTCACGTATTATGAGGTCACCAACACCATAATTCCTATGTGTAGCACAATAACTGGCCACCCCTATATTCCTGTCGTGCAATTTATACCCCTATTCACCCACATCATCTGAGATTTTATCCACTTATACGTATTATTTCTTGTTGCACGGATGATGAATTAGTGCAACAAGCTTACCCTTATGCAAATATCCACTTTCTCCATGAACTTTAGTAATTGGCCTTCTCATATGGGAAATTGAGAACGTTTGAATGATTCTCGTTACATTGCATAAATTTGAATTATCATTCCTGTACTGAGTCACCTCGCCATCATTACCATGAATCAGATTCATATCACCTTATCGCAAAGATAAATGGTGCACCACGACGTTTCCAGATACAGATACAGTCATTTATGTGATCGCCATTGTTCTGTAGCCAGCCTATGCTAAAATTGTCACCCTGGTAACAATTACCCGCATTCACAAGACCACACCCTCTTCGTTACTTTGAGTATCCTTAACTATCTCATCCCTCTGAGTATTCCTCAATTCAGCTTCAGTGAAACCCTCATCCAAATCTATAATTCAGCATGGTGGTAGATCACCACAAACCCATCTCTCGGCGAGCGCTTGAAGTTGTGCCTCAGTATCATAAATGTAAGAAATTGTTTAAGGAGGCAGGCTGACATCTCTTTTTCACCAAGTTTCGGGGGTTTAATGATCAGGTTTCTCTTCAGCTCACGCAGAGATTCAATGGACGATTGGCCAGGGTCGCATATTTGGAAGTAGAGGTTATAAAGGAAACTATAGCCAACATCGCAGGCCTCCCCAGGACCAGAGAATACTGGTTCAAGAAATTGATGCTAGGCATGGAAGTTTGCAACCGGTTTCTGAAGGCACAATACCAAAACACGAGCTGGGCAAAGGGAGTTCCAAGGGCATACATCATGGACGAGTGGCAAGCACCATTGGAAATTTTACAGAGGTACTTAAGTTGTGAGGGAAGGTATGCCCTCACATAACAGTATCATGTTCGAATTCTGCTTCATTTTGAATCAAAGGAACTGATAAATTTCCCATACTATCTGTACAAAAGTTTAGAAAAAATGGCTAAGATGGTAAAGAGGAATAATCAAAACCCTCAAAATAGCCTTTACCATCATGGGTTAGTTAAACTGTTAGTGGAAATTGAGCTCTGCAAACGGAATAGAAGATGGGACCAGTTCCTGCGTGAGAATGCATTTATCGATCAAATCCCTATGGTAGTGGAAGAGGGGCCAAGCACTTTGGGAAAATGACAGAGAAGGGAAAAGATCCACGTGACCACGAAAGAGGGGCCGAGCACTTTGGGAAAATGATGGAGAAGGGAAAAGATCTATGTGGCAACGAAAGAGGGGCCGAGCGACTTGGGAAAGCGACAGATGAAAGAAAAGGTACTTGTGTTGGTGGAAAAGAAATCAAACATTCTGAGTAAACAACAGGGAAAGAAAACAATACCTGTGGAGGGGGGAGGAGGACTAAGAAAAGAGGATCAGCGACAAAAAAAGGAAAGACTCGGGACTGGCAAATCAGAGAAGAAGACTACGATGGTTAAGCCACCAATTGAAGTTCCTCCACTTCGTAGGATCACACGTCATATGGCAAAGCAAGAAGCCCCAAAAATTGTTGGACCAACCCCCATGTACCCACAGACTGCAACACATGAGGACCCAATCCCTGTTGATGGCGATGGTGAGGATACCTTGCCCATTTCGAAGCTCTTCAAAATTGCTAAGCGCCTAAATCCTGTGGAACAATATCAACCATGTACAGAATTTGAAGACCCTAATGAGCCACAGATAAACGATTCTATTGAGCTAAATGAGCTAGTAGAGCCACAGGCACAATTGTTCACCCGCACAGGAGAAGGAGGATGTAACGATGAAAGATTGAAGGACATGCATCAAACTGGGAAAAAGAAACTACAGCCTAGAACTCCAAAGACTCCCATCATAATTATTCTTGGACCTTCTAAGAAAGGAGTAGAGGATTGTGAGGGTTCAAATATTTCAATAGATGAATATGTTAGTGAAAATCCCCTGGAAAAGAAGCTCAGGAAAAGAAATAGAAAATTCAAAAAGTTGGAGCAGGAAGTCATGGAGTTTTTTGTTCTAAATAGGTGCATTGAAAGAGAAAATCGCCAGTTAAAGGGCTAGAGTAAGAAGTTTCAGGAAGATATTGAGAAACTTCAATCTGAAACCAAGAAGATAAATAAGCAGATGCATGAGATACTTCAACCAGAACAACCAAGGAGGAGTGACAGGTTGGAGAAGAAGAACTCAGGCCTCAACATCCTAATAAATGTTGCAGGACTCTCTTAGGATTGAAGAGATGGTGTATTTCAATTTTGAATAGTTTTTGGGATATCTTTGCATGAGGACATGCAAATAATCAGGTGGGGGGGTAATGTTGAGCACCCATTTTTTCACTCACCATACACCTCTTTTGGCCATTTACCCCCTACCTAGGCATTGAAATCCAACTTATTGCCTCTTATTTTTACCTTTTTGCTTGCCTAAAGATCCTGATTATAACATGAGGTAAAAGTTGTTTATTTCAATAATTTATGAAGTTCTTGATAGATTAATTAGGATCTTTTAGCTATAGTTTACCAATGATAAAAAGACACTTACCTTTTCAATGCAACAACTGTTCCTGCACTATTCCTAGCATTTTAGTACCTGCGCAAGCATTTTGGTACCTAAGATTGTGGCTTCTCCTAGTTGCGCGCCCCCAAGATGGAGTTACTGACATGGGTATTGTTCTTATGGTTAATGTGATGGATATTGATCATTTCCCCAGTGCCCAACATTCTTCTATTACATGGAATCGATCCATGAGCAAATCTCCAACGCAACACCAAATCGGGGTCTGAACTCAGCACAGGAATGATATCTAAGATGGTTAGAACGATTTCCTAAGATAGAGGAAATCATGGTTAGTAAGATCTTCTAGTTTTGTTAAGTCATTTTTGGCCCTGAGTTCACTAGAGCAGAGGAAAGCAATGTAATCTTATATACTCAGAACTTGATATATATAGGGGGATTCACTCTATGTAAAGGATTGATCTGTACATACTCTTTGTTGAAGATAATAAAAGACTCTATTACTCATCTCTTGTTATGATATATTGTGATGGGTGTAATGTGAGTAAAGAGGGATTTATGTTTGATATCAATTAGAGTTTTTTATTTATTTATGTTCATAAGCCTGTGAGTTACTGAATCGCTTTCGCTCACTACTTGGGAAGGCATGGGCCCACCTCCCCTGGTAAGTTGAGTTATCTATATATTAATTGCTCCTGTAGTTGTGTTCTTGAGTGGAATGGTGTGGATAAATCTTTAGATCATAATTTTTACTCGAGTTTTGTGTGATCTTTACCCATTAGGGATTTCTCATAAGCTGTAAATCAGATTGCCCTTGGTACGATGGAAAATCCTTCATATGGACAGATAGATTGTGAATGAACAATTACATGCTTGCATATATCTCTTTTTTTATATACACTTGAGGGTTGCATGTGTTCCAGTAAATATTGGCAGTTTACTTAATCATGAATGCCTAATCTAAATGTTTCATAGATTTGATGAATAAGTTAAGTGCTCACCTGATTCACTAGATAAACTAGACCAAGATCTTGAACTCATCTACTGTGTGTACGACAACCTGAGGTTATAATGAGATAGATACAAGATTGACTTTGAATTAACGAAGACTGATTTATTGAGTAAATTTTAAGGATCTGGAATGAGATGTGTGATCACATTGAAACTTCCATAACTTACATTTGCTCAAGAGGAAATACTTCAACGCTTATTTTAAATAAGTATTAATATTAAGAAAATATAGAAGCTTCGTGATGACCTGGTTACATCTCAATAAGTTTTAAATACTCTTTTATTGTTGAAAGAATGGATTGTATCTGTAGAGGAATTAGTCATTATCTTTGGACTCTGTGGTATTAAGGGCATAAGTTATTAATGAGATTATGTCTTTGGGGATTTGAGTTATTTGCTTGCTAAGTGTGGTGTGACCTCTAGAGGTATTCTAGCAACATAAAAATGGCATTTTAGGGGACAAGAGATTAGTTTAATAGAAGTGCATGTTGTGTGTTTACATTCGAGTATTAGCTTTAAATAGAGTGTAAAATGTGTGTTCACATTCCTTGTTGATAGTTGTAAGTTTTTATAGAGTAGTGTTATTTTGTTGCTTCCTACACTAATTGAAGTGTCAATCTTTGTGGGAAGACTCTTTCAGAGTCATTCCCCTGCATATTGAGTTATTGTGTGTGGTAAGAATGCAGTAGCACCTTGTAGTCTGTCCTACTTGTTGTGAAGTAAGCCTCTTAGGTTAAGAATAGGATTAGTCATTAAGAATTATTCTCAAGCTGATTAGTCTCATGGTAGGTTAGTAACATGATGACACAGGGACTTGAATGGATCTATCTGGTTGACTGATATAGACATCTGCTTGGGAAAATGTTATTTTGTTTTCATTTTATTTCTCATTGATAAATAGATGATTACTTTTTATGCACATAATAGAATTGAAGTAGTTGGTTTCTTAGCTGGTTGTTGTTGATTGGTTTGAGTTTATGCTTGATTAATATGATACTTAATTCTCTTACTCCTAGAAAGACAAGCTAGGATATACTTTTGTCATTTGCCTGCACATACCGTGTTTACATTTCATCAGTTTACAAACCTGGATGACATTTATGTGGGACTTTATTACAACAATTAAATAGCCCAATAGATACGGAAATAACAATCGATGGTACGGTGAAAGCGGAAGTAGTGAGAAAATTCCAATTCAATTACTTAAACGACAAGTAATGAATAGGGAGTCGATAGTACTTGGAAAAAACTGGCAAATCCATTAATTGTGTAATCAATTTTATACATTGAATGACGTGAAGCCTATAATAACACATCAAAGATATTAGCCAATTAAATTTTAGAAAAATATGTTTCTTTTATTTAAAAAGATACATATATTTTTTTCCTATGTTACACATTGGATATAGCACACAAATTTATAGTCAACAATAAACTAATACAGAGTCAAAGGGCAAACTCATTGCTATAGTCCCAGGCCTTTGGCAGGGACTAATAAGGAAAACTTGGATGAGAGAAAACCAAACAAATTTCATCCTAACAAATGAAAAGTTAGATGATAAGAAAGCTAAAAACAATACATCCATGCTACAATGCATGTTTATGGACGTGAGTATACAAGTCTTATCAAACATATGATAGTACAACCATGCTACAATGAATGAATGTTTGTGGAAGTGAATATTGTTGGGTTGTGACAACACATACACGTGTTGTTATATTCATTTGGAGGTCTCTCAAGCGTTTGGCTTTTCAGATGCCTAAAAACACTTGAGATCTCTGCTCGTTAAATGTAGAAGCTTGTGAGGAGATTCTTGAGACTTGTAAAAACATTTCTCCATATAATATTCATGTTTGCCTCTATTTGTGTGTTGTGTGTTATTATATTATTTCTTCTATGTTCATTAATTTAGTTTGCAGGATGGAAGTCTAACAAATGGTATCAGAGTATATGGTTGTGTTCATCCGCGCGAAGGAGATTTTGTTGTCAAAACCAGATTCTTGATGGTATTTATTGTCTTGTGTTTTTGTGGTCAGGGGATTATCAGTGGAAACAATGTATGAAACACAGCCTCAGGAGGTGTTGATATCATCGCAGGATTTGATCTCAGTACGTACTGACCAAGAGGATCCAAGCTCTGGATTGTCAAGCGGATTGGAGTAAATTAGCAAGACGAGCACTGTGAAGTACTCGCAAGGGGGGGGGGGATACGGGTAGTGGCTGCAAGAGATGGGGAGGAAATAAATTTCTCATTCGATTGATGATGGAGGGAGATAGTTCATCGGTGTTGTTGCGGCAAGTGGAGGAGCTTGTGAACGTCGTGTGGTTTCTTGTGCGACGCTTCGATGAACCCCACAAACCAGAATGGGAACTCGTGGCTTGGAAATAGATAGAAGATATTAGGGATCGAGGTTCACTATGCCATCCAGAAAAAAGACACGTAGGTGGCCATGGAGGTCCTGGTGGTGATGAATGAGTTGCACCGGTAGAGGGAAATGAATAGATCCACAACCATTCCAATTTGTGGATGAGCCGCACATCAATGATTTTTTAGGAATCGATCCACAACTCAGTAGCAACATGTTTTTTCAACCATGCTTAGAGGTTCCATAGGTTACATCGCACCCAAATTTTACATACAACCAAAAGGTTTTAGTAAAAGGTGATGTTTACAGTTATGGAGTGATGTTAATGATGTTCAAGTTCAATTTTGTTGGTTGAATGGGTGGGTGGTTTTTGTATCTAAAGAGATTTCTGCAAGGTATTGAGAAAGATCATGGATGATGCCACCAAATCATTTTTTTGTTCTATACTCATGTTTGGTCTTGGTGGTGGGATATTTGTTGTCTCGGTGCTTGAGGTTGGAGATGTTGTATTTGAGGTGCTTTAGGTGACACACATCTATGTGCATATGTAGGGCACGGTAATGTCTTAGGCGCCACTGAACGCAACAACGGTAGAAATGGAGATGGTGATGATCTCGAGATGAAGCTCACAGAGTGTGAGGAGGACATTTTGCATAGTTGGTAACTCTGATGTGAGGAAGAGGACCTTTTTTCCAACTGCAATGGAAAGGTGGAGGTATGAATGCAAAGTTCGAGGTGGAGTTGACACCTTATTATATGTAAATGGGCATACGACTCTAAGACCTGGTTAGACATGCGTACACCAGGTTTTAAATGTCATCGGTAGAGTGTAGACAACCTAGGTGATAGGAGGAGCATGCGGTATTCCTGAATACCCTGTCTTTGAGGGAAGTTTGGATGGTTTTGGTAATGGAGGGAAGTTAGGTCAAGTTTCGTGGTTTTTGGGCACATGTTTCTGGTAGCTCGTTGGTTTTAGATCCCATGTATTGCCTGTAATGAAGCATTGAAATTAGATTGGAGGTGAGAGGTGAAGGCTCACTTGGTTGGCTTGGTCGGATTCGGTCAAGGAAGTGCATCTTTATTCGTTATGGTGATGGAGTTAAAGGATGTAGATTGTGGGATCCTACTACCCACAAATCATCATTAGAAGAGATGTGTACATAGAACAATCATGAGTTTTTTAAGATCGCAAAAGGAGATTTATTTGCAAACTCAGGAAGTCATTGTATGGCCAGAAGCACGAGCAGACAATGGTACAAGATGTTTGATTCCTTCACGATGAGACAAATTTACAAGAAGTGAGTATAACCATTGTGTTTATGGTATATTCATTATCTTAGTTATATATGTTATGCTTGTAGCAAGCACAAGCATGGTTGAGATCAACAGGTTGGCTCAGTTGGCGAGGAAATTTGATATGAAGGATCTAGGAGCAACTAAAACAAATCTTGGTCATGGAAATACACAGAGGCGGGAAAGATGATAATCTTTGGTTGTCACAACATAAGTATGTGGAGAAGATACTCAAGAAATTCGGTATAAATAATGTGAAACCGATAAATATCCCTTTGGATTTCCATTGTAAGATTTCTTCATGTTTATGTCCTCAATAATGGAAAAGAAAAGGGTTATATGTATCGTGTATCGTATGCTAGTAGGAAGGTTGATGTTTGTGATGGGAATGTTCAAGTATTTCACATGCAGTTGGTGTTGTCCGTGGACATGTGAAAACCCATGTAAAGAGCATGGAAATGGGTGCTTCAATATCTGAGAAGCACGAGTATCACCTACAATGGTTGCAACACATGGGCTTCACCTTGTTGACCAATATCTTATCACATTAATTTATAAAGGTTTTTTTTTAATTGTGAAAAATAGAGTTAATATATTGTAGGTATTGAGGGGGAATGTGGGTATCGGGGTGTTTATAGGTATTGGGGGTATAAAAAGGGGTATCTAGTAAAAATAGGGGTTTATTTTATTGGAAATATATATTTGGAGGGGGTTCAACAAAAGTATTTTTTGAGGTATTTATCAATATCTAGTGAAATGAGGGGTATTCTTTAATATGCCATGAATGCAGGTGTTATGCCACAAGTTCACTGAGTGAATACCCTGTGGATTAAAACGATTTAGTTTGTGGTTATGTTGATTTAGTGGAGGTGGAGTATTCCATACTGGAGCACACTATGCAGACATGTTCATGCAACCAATATTGTTAGAGAAACTACAGTGGTGTTTTGGACTTCTCTTGGCTTGCAGGAAGGTGATGTTTGTTTAGTTGGGCAAGGTATCATGAAATTGTTGTCAAGGTGGAAATTGTTGGGTTGTGACAACACATACCCGTGTTGTTACATTCATTTGGAGGTCTCTCAAGCGTTTGGCTTTTCAGATGCCTGGAAATGCTTGAGATCTCTGCTCGTTAAATGTAGAAGCCCATAAGGAGATTATTGAGACTTGTAAAAGAATTTATCCATGGAGCATTAACGATATCATTACCCCTGTTTATGTTTTCCTTTCACTGTGTGTGTTGTGTGTTATTATCTTCTTCTTCTTTGCTCATTAATTCAGTTTGCAGGCTGGAAGTCTAACAAATATACAAGTCTTATCAAACATGGTAATTGTTGCTTGCTTGGATCTCATACTTAAGCACACAATGGATTGACCATCACTAAAATACCATGCTCAGATAACAAATAGGGTGACTATCAATGCTTGGATCTTGTGCATGAGGATACAACAAGTTGATTATTGCTTGAATCTCGTACACAAGGATAGTGGGTTGACTATTTCTTGGATTTTATGGAAGATAGTAGGGAAACCTTAACTCACTTGGATTTCATGCATGAAGATAGGAGGTTGATTATCACTTGTTTGAATCCTATGCATGAGGACAACAAACCAACTTTAATTTAGATGTTGTGCATGAGGGTAGCAAAGCCTACGTATCACTTCAATTTCATGCATGTTGACACGGTGGGTTTACCATCAATTTACTTGGATATCGTGCATAAGGACAATAGATTCACCATTGCTTGCTTGGATATCAAGCTATCGTAGAAAACAATGAGACTATCGCGTGGATCTTGTGCCTAAACACATGATAGGGAAAATATTGATTGAATTACGTGCCCAAAGACACAATGGGATGACTATCACTTAGATCTTGTGCATGAGGATAACAAAGACTATAACTTGGATTTCATGCATGAGGATAGCATAGACTTTCACTTGGATTTCAAGCATGGGGACCATTAGGTGACAATTGCTCACATAAATCATATGCATGAAGACAATAGATTTATTAATGCTCTATTGGATTTCGTGCATGGATACAATGGGTCGACTATCACTTGGATCTTATGCATAAGAAGAATGGAGGTAAACTATAGGTTTGATCGTGCATGAGGACATAATATGTTGATTTTTGAATGACTTTGATCTTGTTCTAGAACATACACTTTGTTGATTATCACTCTCATTGTGTGCCTTAACACACAACATGTCGACTATTGCTTGGATCAAGTGGTTGAGGACACAATAGTGTGGTTATCACTTAGATCTAGTACATGAGGACAATAGGGAGAATATCACTTGGATTTCATGCATAAGGTTAGTTGGGTGATATCACTCAATTTGATCTCCCTACATAAATATAGTACATTAATCATCACTTGGGTCTTATGCATGAGGACAATGGAGGTTGACCATTGCTCAAATCTTATGCACGAGGATAGTAGAGGTTGATTATTGCTTAGATCTCATGCACAAGAACAATAGAATTTGACTATTACATAATCCCATGCATGAGGACACAATGAGCCCTTTATTGCTTGTCTTGGATCCCATGCACATGGACATATCATGATTAATATTGCTTGCTTGGATCTTGCTCTAAAGCACATAACATGCAAGCCAACTTTGCTAGCCACAATAGCCACCATTGACCCAAAAGGAGTCAACTACACTTGAAACTTAGCATGAAGACAATAGGTCAACTCTCGACCCCTCGAATCTCGTGCATGAAGACAATGGACTAGTTATCACTTAATATCGTGCACAATGACAATAGAGGTTGACTATCGTGTTGAGATTCAACAAGAAGATCCTAGTGAAAATTATGCACCTACACTAGGATGGAGCCTCGCGTTATTTTTAGGTGGAAGTCTATTTTTAGATGATGAGCAAATTCTATTTATAGATGGCGAGCGAATTCTATTTATAGATGTACGTCGACTATTATTATCCCTTAATAATAGTTGGACAATAAATATTAATCTATTCTCAATGAACACTTGGAAATAGTTAACTGAAGTGGAAAATCAGTTAGCTATAGGAAATTTGAGTTCAAAGGTTGATTGGTGGGACATGCAAGTTGAATTAGTTGTAACTGAGTGATTCAAAGTTGTAACAAAGTTATATGTGTAGTTATGTGAGTTGTAAAGTAGTTTAACTCAGTTAAGTAAATTAATCTCAGTTGTACTAGTTGTAACTGAACTTACACTAGTGAGAGATCAATGAATTAATTATTAATTAATTCACAATTAGTGGTCTCACATGCAACTGAAGATTTACCACTGTTAACTACATGCATCTCAGATCCAGTGGAGACCCAGTTGAGATAACAGGTGTAAGGGACAGTTTGACTATCAGTTGTGACATTAGTGAGTGCACTCATGATACCACACACACATTGGATGTGCCCATGAGGAATGTGAAACCTAGGCAAGAGGGATTCATTCATTGCAGGGTTTTCCATTAGTAGGGATTGTGCAGAGGAGGCAGGTTGTCTGGAGGCAGTAAATTGGCACATGCATTTGCCAATTTTTGTATGACAGTGTGAGACGAGTGTATATTGTACTGAGAGCTCTTGGATTAGAGTTTTGTATGAGATTGTTTCATGATCCATGATATATACATAATATATGATAGTGGGGTTTTTATCTTTATGCTTTCTCGGTAAAACATCGGTGTTATGTGTGATTGATCTCTCTTCTTGATATTGCAATTGGCGATCGTGTTTTAAATTCCACAGGAATTTTGTAGAAGCCATTTTGTATTTAACGGTGGCATATAATTGTTAGATCAGGAGAATCCAAGCAATACATAATTTGTATTAAAATTTCTACATGGTATCAGAGCGCAGAAGATTGCAGAAGTTGAGTTTGTGATTGGATAGAATTCGAATTTGCTAAAAGACTTTCTTGGTGATACAATTGATTCAAGACCGAAATGGCTTTCAATGGCTTGAGGTTAGAGTATGCACTCGAGGGCAGCTCGAACTACATTGCTTGGAAGGATAGGATGGAGGCATTACTCGAAGACAATGGCTTGAAGGAATTCATTGACAAGGATGTTCCTAAGCCAGATGTTGCAAATTTGATGCATGGGAAAAGAAAGTGGCAAAGGCGAGGAGGATCCTGTTGGAGGGAGTACAAGACCACATTGTCTCAAACCTCCATGGGAAAGCCACACCATATGTAATGTGGAAGTCTTTGATGGATCTATTCCAAAACAACAGCGAACATAGGAAATTGGCACTCAAAGATAAACTCAGGAAGATCAAGATGGAGAAGGGCGACTCCATTCCAAAATATCTCACGAAGTTTGTCCAATGTCAGGATGAGATGGGGAGTGTGGGAATAACAATCGTTGATGATGATTTGGTGAACCTGGCTCTCCTAGGACTTCCCAAGAGTTGGCACAATTATCAAGACTCTATCAATGGAAGGGAAAATTTCCAAATCGGGAACGACTATGGTCGGATTTGGTGCAAGAGGAGTTTAGGCGGAACACCAGAGATGGATCTTCATCAAAGCATGATGATGAAGAGGATTGTGCTTTCGCTACTGAGGCAAGGAAAGGGAAGGGGAAGAAATTCCATTCAAAATCCGAGTCTAAAGGCAAGAAGCCGGATTTGTCCAAAGTGAAGTGTTTTTACCGTTACGAACATGGGCATCTCACTACTAACTATCCGCAGAAGAAGAAGAACAAGAAGGTTGTTCGAGCTACAGCTGGTGAGGCCCTTGCCTCACAATTTGAACTTGACTACTCCTTGATCGCATGCATGGCGTCTAGTGCATTGGGATCGGTGTGGTATTTGGATAGTGGTGCTTCCTTCTACATGACAGGAGATAAGGATCTTTTCAGTGACTTGGAGGAGAAAGATCTCAAAATACATATAGAGATGGGCGACAATGGACAATACAATGCGACTGGAATTGGTATCATTACCTTTCAGAGGGAGTCAGGTAAACTATTTCAATTGAAGGATGTTATGCATGTTCCAGGTCTGAAGAAAAACTTGGTCTCAGTCGCAATGCTGGAGGACAGAGGCTATGACGTTGTTTTCAGCGATGGAAAAAATTTCCTGCGACATAAAACAACGGGTCAGGTCAAGAAGATAGGGATTCGAGTCAAGAATCTGGAGGTAGATGGTTGTGCTTCCATGATGGGAAAGGCAGAAAAAGTGGTGAGCCAGGATGAGGGCGAATTATGGCACAAGATATTGGGCCATATTCATCATGGAGCCTTGAAAATCATGCAACAAATATCTATTGGACTTCCAATGGGAACACTTTCTCAGTTAGATCAGTGCAAGGGTTGCACCATGGGGAAGTATGTAAAGTCCACCTTTCATGAAAAGGAGATCCGTGCTTCGGTGATCCTGGAGAGAGTTCACACAGACGTGTGTGGACCATTCTCGGTTGTTTCAACAACAAAACATAAGTATTATGTTCTTTTTGTTGATGAATTTTCTCATAAATGTTGGATCTTCTTCATGCAGAAGAAAGATCAAACATTCTCAAAGTTCTGTGAGTTTAAAGCATTGGTGGAGAAAGAGTCAGGGAAGCAAGTGAAGGCTCTGAGGAGCGATAATGGTGAAGAATACATCTCTAACAAATTCAAAGACTTCTGCAACAAAGAAGGAATTCGAAGAGAACTCATAGCGCCTCATAACCCACAACAAAATGGGGTCGCAGAGAGGAAGAACAGAACGATCATGGGTGCAGCACGAGCGATGTTGCATGATCAGGGCTTACCAATGCATTTGTGGGCGGAAGCATGCAACACTGCGGTTTATGTGCAAAACCACTGTCCTCATAGAGTACTTGGCATGAGTACACCTAAAGAAGCTTTCATTGGTAAGAAACTACATGTTTCTCACTTTAAGATTTTTGGCTCATATGTTTATGTGCATATGACCAAGAATGCCAGGAAGAAGCTGGAGTCGACTGCTGAAGTTGGGATATTTGTGGGGTACACAGAAACACCCCATAATTATCGTGTGTATTTGCCTAACAGTAAGATGACTGTTATGCGACAGGATATAAAATTCGATGAGGGGAAAGCCATGCGGTTGTCGCTTGAGAGGGAGTTAGACTTGCATGCAGAGGAGGAACTGTTAGTTCCCAAAGATGAGTCTCAAGATGTGGATCGGCCACATGAGGAGGTTCATGAAGTGGAGGAAGCCACTCATGCAGAGCCATCCATCAGAAATGGCAAAAAGCGCAGCATGGAAGATGATAGATTGAGAGTAGATGTTGCACAGAATGTAGGAGCCCCTACTTCACAGCATAGATAGAGGCAGTCTCTTGATCGATTTACTAGATACATGGCTCTCATGAGAAAATGTATTGTGACTAAACCCTCTTCCTTTCAGGAAGCAGTGCAGGATCTCACTTGGGTTGATGCAATGGTGGAGGGTAAGCTTTTAATCATTGTTCTTTATGTTGATGATTTAATACTGACTGGTGATGAGTAGTTGATACACTCATGCAAGGAGGACCTTGCAAAGGAGTTCGAGATGAAGGATATGGGCCTCCTTCATTATTTCCTTAGATTGGAAATATGGCAGCGAGATGGTGAACTTTTTGTGTCTCAAGGTAAGTATGCAAGGGAGATACTGGGTAGGTTTCACATGGAGGGATGCAAGCCCATGGATACTCCTTTTCCAGGAAACCGGAGGAAAGAGGATGAAACTTCTGGAGAGGTAGTGGATGCTATTGTCTATCGACAGCTAGTGGGTTCGTTAATGTATCTAGTGAACACGAGACCGAACATTTGCTATGCGGTTAACCAGCTGAGTCAAGCGATGGTTAAGCCTACCAAGCTCTTTTGGAATGCGGGTAAGCATGTCCTGAGATACCTGAGAGGAGCATCTAAGTATGGCTTATGGTACAGACAGACGGATGAGGTGAAGTTGCATGGCTTCACGGATGCAGATTGGGCGGGCAACCCAAGGGACAAAAAGAGCACATCAGAGGGGATCTTTAGTATCGGATCTACAGCTATTTCTTGGTACAACAGGAAGTAGAGATCCTTGGCACTCAGTTCAACGGAAGCAGAATACATGGCAACGAGTCAAGCTGCATGTGTGGCTATCTGGATGAGAAAGACCTCGGTTGGTTTGTTTGGTTCTCATTTAGATCCAACAATGATTCATTGTGATAATCAGAGTTGCATTAAACTCTCGATTAATCATGTGTTTCGTGATAGATATAAGCATATAGATATCTGGTATCATCATATCAAAGATTGTGTACAGTGGAATATCATGTTGCTTCAATACATTCCTATGGAAGATCAGGATGCAGACATTCTGACGAAGGTACTCACCAGGAGCAAATTCGAATACCATAGAGACCGGATTGGGGTGAAGGATAATCCCTTTCTTGTTGAGAGGGAGTGTTGAGATTCAACAAGAAGATCCTAGTGAAAATTATGCACCTACACTAGGATGGAGCCTCGGGCTATTTTTAGGTGGAAGTCTATTTTTAGATGATGAGCAAATTCTATTTATAGATGATGACTATTTATAGATGGTGATGGAATTCTATTTATAGATGTATGTCGACTATTATTATCCCTTAATAATAGTTGGACAATAAATATTAATCTATTCTCAATGAACACTTGGAAATAGTTAACTGAAGTGGAAAATCGGTTAGTTATAGGAAACTCGAGTTCAAAGGTTGATTGGTGGGACATGCAAATTGAATTAGTTGTAACCGAGTGATTCGAAGTTGTAACTGAGTTATATGTGTAGTTATGTGAGTTGTAAAGTAGTTTAACTCAGTTAAGTGAGTTAAGCTCAGTTGTACTAGTTGTAACTGAACTTACACTAGTGAGAGATCAGTGAATTAATTATTAATTAATTCACAATCAGTGGTCTCACATGCAACTGAAGATTTACCATTGTTAACTACATGCATGTCAGATCCAGTGGAGACCCAGTTGAGATAACAGGTGAAAGGGATAGTTTGACTATCAATTGTGATATTAGTGAGTGCACTCATGCAACCACACACACATTGGATGTGCCCATGAGGAATGAGCAACCTAGGCAAGATGGATTCATTCATTGCAGTGTTTTCCATTAGCAGGGATTGTTTCATGATTAAATTGGAGGCAGTAAATTGGCACATGCATTTGCCAATTTTTGTATGACAGTGTGAGACGATTGTATATTGTACCGAGAGCTCTTGGATTAGAGTTTTGTATGAGATTGGTTCATGATCCATCATATATACATAATATATGATAGTGGGGTTTTTAGCTTTATGCTTTCCCAGTAAAACATCTGTGTTATGTGTGATTGATCTCTCTTCTTGATACTGCAATTGGCGATCGTGTTTTAAATTCCGCAATAATTTTGTAGAAGCGATTATGTATTTAACAGTGGCATATAATTGTTAGATAAGGAGAATCCCAGCAATACATAATTTGTATTAAAATTTCTACATATCGCTTGGATCTTGTTTATGAACAAATAACAAGTTGATGATCACTTGGATCTTGTACCCAAGGACACAATATGCCAGTTATTGTTTGGTTCTCATGCATCAGTACAATAAGATGGTTATCGCAACATGTCCATTATCACTTGGATTTCATGCTCGAGGATAGTAGGGTGGCTTCACTCACTTAGATCTCTTACATGAGGACAATACATTGACCACCATTCACTTGGATTTCATGCATGAAGATATCATGGTAGTGATCATTTGGATAGCATACATGAGTAAAATGGAGTTTAATTTTCACCTAGATGTTGTGCATGAGGACATAACAGGAAAATTATCACTTGACTTGGATCTCGTGCATGAGAGCATAGTAGGTTGATGGTTTCTTACTCGAAATTTACTTTGAAGCACACAATAGGTCGACTATTGTTAGGGTTTTGTGCTCAAAGACATAATGGGTCAACTATCGCTTGGATATCATGCTCAATAACAACATGTTGAATATTACTTGGATCTCATGCATGAGGACAATGTGGTGACTAGCACTTAGATTTTTGTGCACGAGGACAATGAGGTGATTATCACTCACTTGGATCCCATGCATGAAGATAATAAGTTAACTATCTCACTTAGCTCTCATAGATGAAGACATCAAACCACCTATAAATTAGATCTCATCCACGAGAATAGTAAATGTCAATTATCACTTCAATATCTGCACAAGACATGGTAGGCCAATTATTGCTTGGCTTGGACCTTACGCACAAGGACAATGGTGATATGGGAAAATTTGTAACAAGATTATGTAAATGCACACAAAGAGATTTCTTCAACTATATATACATATCTACCTATGGTGTACATTTGTTTGCATTATGTATATATAGGCGTAGGAAAAATCCAACATTGAAATGAACACACAAAAGTGGTAGTCTCTAGCTTTTGTCACTTGGATTTTAAAATTAAAACTTGGGAGTAGGAAAAATCTAACATTGGAATGAACACATAAAAGTGGTAGTCTCTAGCTTTTGTCACTTGAATTTTTAAATTAAAGCTCATCTAAAGAAGGAAAACTTGGATGAGAAGAAAACCAAATAAAGCTCATCCAACAAATGAAAACTTGGATGATAAGAAAGTTGAAGACAATACAAATATGCTACAATGCACGTTTATGGATGTGACTATACAAGTCGTATAAAATATGGTAATTGGTACTTACTTAGATCTGATGTGCAAGTACACAATAGGTTGAATATTGCTCATTTTTTGTGCTCACACACAAAACAGGGTGATCATTGCTTGGATCTCGTGCACGAGGATACAACAAGTTGATTATTGCTTGGATCTCGTCCATGAGGATAGTGGGGTGACTATTGCTTTGATTTTATGGAGGATAGTAGGGAAACCATAACTAACTTGGATTTAATGCATGAAGAAGGAGGTTGACTATCGCTTATTTGAATCTTGTGCACGAAGACAACATGTTGACTGTAATTTAGATATTGTGCACGGGGGTAGTAAAAGTTGAGTATCACTTTGATCTCGTGCATGATCACATAGTGAGTTGATTATCACTTGACTCAGATCTTGTGCATGAGGAAAATAAGTCAACTATTGCTTGCTTGGATATCATGTCAGTGTAGACAATAACGAGACTATTGCTTAAATCTTATGCCTAAACACATAAAAGGGCAGTTATTGTTTGAATATTTTGCTCAAAGACACAACATGATGACTATCACTTGGATCTTGTGCATGTGGACAACATAGTGATTCTCACATGGATTTTATGCACGAGGACCATTGGGTGACAATTACCCACATAAATCACTTGTATGAAAACAGTCCTTGTTGATTATTACTCTCTTAGATTTCATGCATGGAGACGATAGGCTAATTATCACTTGGATCTCATGCACAAGGACAATGTAGGTCAATTATTGGTTGGATTGTCGACGAGGACATAATATGTTGATTTTTGAGTGACTTGGATCTTGTGCTATAGCACAAATTCCACTCATTCTTGCTTGAATCTTATGCTAGAACACACAATTCAATTATCGCCTAGATTTCATGCCTTAACACACAAGATGTCAACTATTGCTTGGAACAATAGGGTGATTATCATTTGGATATCATACAAGAGGACAATAGGGTGACGATCACTGAGATTTTCTGATTTTATGCACGAGGACAATTGAACAAATATCACTCACTTAGATCTCCCTACATGAAGATAATATATTGATTATCATTCAGATCTCCTACACGATGACAATAGAGTTCAACTATTGCTTGAATCTCATGTGCAAGAGATCCATATTGGATTATTATATTATTTTCCATCTATCTCAATGCTCTATGGGTGAAAAAATTGGAGGAATCAACTTGCAGATCTATTTTAGTGGTTGGTCCCAATTTGAAAATTTAGGTCCAAAAAATCATCTAAAATCTTCCAGAGCCATTTTGAGGCATCAAACGACATTTCTGATGGTCCAAACCTTACTATGAAGCCACCGACTATATTCTACACAACGTGACCTTTCCAACGATGCAAGAATCACCTCAATCAGAGTTTGTATGCAAAAGTTATGCCTCTTGCAAGTTAACTTACCGTATTGATCACCATGGTGCGAGTGGATGCCACGTCAGCCCCATTATTTAAATGTGTGGGGATAGCCACGTAGTGGATTTTCGAGAACACTCTAGAAGGTACAAACCTTATCACTAATTGATGGTTGGGGAAGTCAATACTCTAATCCTAAATGACTATTGAGCTATGTTAAATATCAGACCGCTAGGAGGGGAAGGGGTTCCATTCTTTTGTATTGTATCTTGTTCCATAGTTGACTAAAACATCTGAGGGTGGTATTTTGTGAGCATAAAAGAGGATGAGAGATTTTGTAGCAGCCATAGAGGCCACAGTGTGTCGGGGACCTAACCTCCCTAACCCCTCACATATGTAGAATAATATATTTTCCATGTAATAAAGGTTGGCATTAGTTAATAAGGCCAATTAATAATGTGAACAAGTCTGATGTAAAAAGACTCAATAGAAGCTTCTACTTCTAGAAAGATCTTCCTCTATAATGTTCTTTAGAAGATAGAATTAGTATAAATATGAGTAGAAGGCATGATAAAGTCAAGACTTGAGAAGTATTATAATACAACTTTGCTCTGCTGGAGGTTGCCTCCACGAAGAGGCAAGTAAACTTGGTTTTCTATTAATAAAGGTATCATTTTTGGTGTTGTGGTTCTCTATATTTTGTTGCTCTGTTGGAATTTGCTGCAATATTTATGTTTTTGCTTATTATAATATATATGGGACCTTACACAGTGTTAATGGTAACTCCACAGAGAGTGCCTCTTTCTTTGTAGTTGCATTTGAAGAAAAGAGAGCAGAGCAACCTCACATTATAGTTAGGTTTTCTCCCATATTGGGTTTCCCAAGTCATATCTTGTGTTTATTTGTGGATGGTGTGTGTATTATTTATGTTATCTATTTCTTGCACTTCAACTATTTCATACATTTTAAGAAGAAAAACAGTAAATTGAGAATCTGAGATTTAAAGGAAATCAACCTTCACAATAAATATTTTAGTATTTTATTAGATTTGTAGGGATGAAATGTTCCAGTGGAATATCCACGACAATTTACAGATCATATTGGTATCAGAGTAGGTTTTATTAGAGTATTTGTGGAAAGTTACAAGGATCCAAGAAGTGTTTTAAGAATAAAGTTGCAGAACCCTAGCCATGGTCGATGAGTATGTTTATAACAACCCTTGAGATCCAACAAAGGAGAGATTTTCAAGGATGGAAGAGAAAGTCACTGACATATCTCGCAATATGTACCTCCTCATGGTGGCTCAAGCAAGCAGTATCAGATCATTCAAAGAAGTTGGAGGCTCAAACTTAGAGAACAGATCATACAATAATCGTGAGATAATGAAGACCCAGAAAAGGAGTCGCAAAAAGAACCCGAGAAAGAGTATCCAAGTTCCAGTGCCATAAACCATTCATAGTCCCTATTTAATATGGAAGTGAAACTGGACATAAAACCATTCCAAGGTTATATTGATGCATTCAAACTGAATCATTGGTTTCAACAACTAGAATTTTATTTCAGTGTTCACCACATAGATGAAGAACAAAAGATATCATTTGCTAGACTAAAGTTAGAGGTCTATGCTTTAACCTGGTGGGAAAGTCACACAGAGACACTTAGGCTATAGGGTGATTCACTAGTAACTAAGTGGGAGGATTTATGAACTCTCATTAAGTCCTACTCCTATCCTATTGGGTATATAGAGGACCATTGGATCCATTGGCATTACTCCAGGAAAAGGCAGGGGCAGAGTGTATAGGAGTACATCACCAAGTTTAGAAAGATGGCCATCGTGTTGGGTATCTCTCCCAAGAACCCGAATGTACTCCTCAAGTATTTGGGGGGTATACATAGCCATATGTGAAAGCAAGTGATGGTTTTTTAAGCCAAAGGAAGTGGACGAGGCATGTGTACATGCATAATATCTAGAAAACATAGGCCATAAGAAAGGGCAACCAAGTGGTTCCAAGCAGAAAGAACACTAGGAAGATTACAAGGAGGGGGGGGAGGAGTGGAAAGGGTGAAAGGATAAGAAGACGACAAACACTACACATTAGTGCAAGGATCCTTGAAACCATGCAATATTGATGGGCACATTGAGGAAAAGTGATGGAAACTACATCTAGAGATGAACTCGAAGAACCACAAGAAGGATGCAAAGAAAAAAATCTTATAGCCACGGATTTGGGTCAAGGAGACCAAGATATATACTCTTCTCGACTTTGGTTCACATGCTAATCATATAAATATATCTAGTTAGCAAGCTTGGATTAGAGGTTTATGATCATCCTTGCCCATATCCATTGTGATGGGTAAACAAGGATGCAAAGATCAAGGTAACGAAATAGTGTAGGATTAAATTTGCAGCAATTGTTGATTTTATTGATGAAGTGGAATTGGACATAATACCCCTTGATGTATGTGGATTAGTGTTTGGAAGCCCTTACATGTATATGAGGGATGCAATATTCGTGTGGATAGCCAACCAATGCCGACTAATCAAGGATGGGAAGGCCTACATCATTGAAACACATAAAGGCAAGTCAAAGATCTCACTGGTAAGTGCCAACTAAGCCAAGAAGTTGATTAGTTCCAATAAGAAATATGTTTTGCTTTGCTCAAGAGAAAATTAGTCTGAGGGTGAGTCGATAAGAGAAAAGGCATCCCTAGAGGAGTGTACTAAAGAGTAGAAACATTAGTTGGAGGGGTTTCTACAATCATACAGAGGAGTGTTCCAGGAGCCTAAAGGGATACCACCCAAGAGGGACATGGAGCACGAAATACAATTATTGCTAGACTCCCCATTGTCGAATATTGGGTTGTATAACAGTCTGTTCTAGAAGAAAATGAATGAAGAAGCAGTTGCGACACTTGTCGCAGTAGGGTGTGATTTGACCGAGTACCTCACCTTGTGGGTCACCTATCATAATTGTACCAAATAAGGATGGGATTTGGTGAATGTGTATTGACTACACAACATTGAATAAGATTACGCTAAAAAATTGGTACCCTCTACCCAAGATTGATGCTCTGTTAGATCAATTGCAACATACAAATATTTCACCAAGTGGGATCTCAAATCAGGATACTGCTAGGTACGCGTCAAGGAAGAAGACACATCAAAGACTGCCTTCATGATAAGGCAAGGTTTGTATGAATGGTTGGTCATTCCATTTGGTTTATGTAATGCACCAACTACATTTATGAGACTAATGAATGATGTATTATGCCTGTATCTAGATTAATTTGCTATAGTTTATTTGGATGATATATTGTTTTATAATGCTACATGGGAGGAGCATATCTCACATCTCGTGCAAGTGTTAGAGACTCTAAAGAAGCACCAGTTATTGGCTAACCTCAAGAAATGTGAGTTTGCCTAACAATCCTTGGTGTATTTGGGGTATGTGATCGGTGGAGTGGAGCTCAAGATAGATCCCACAAAGATGGAGGCCATCATGAAATGATGAGTTTCTACAAATGTCATTGAAGTTAGGGTTTTTGTTGGGGCAACACAGTGCTTGTGAAAGTTCATAGCTTCACTTTCAGTGGTAGTTGAACCACTCCACGCCATAACAGTGAGTGGTAAGAGTTTCCAATGGGGGAAGATGTTGGACATGGTGTTGGCATTGATGTCAAAGGAGATCAATATGCTCAATATTGGACATAATGTTATGAAGTTGACACTGATGTCAAAGAGGGTATATGATGTCAATATTGACATTGATGAAAAGAGGTCGATATTATGGTCATCATCATCAAAATTGTGCATATGATATTGTCAAACTCATGCATTGTCTAAACAATGAATACTTATGGATACTAACTTTGTTGTATCTAAATGCAAAGGGGAAAGAACAAAGTTTGGTACTTAATAAAATGTGTAAAAGGGTATGTTATGAGAGTCTCTATTAGACATATTGATCTTTGACTTGGATAACTTCGACTTATATTTCCTCTGACTTCGACTTGGATAACTTTGACTTACATTGCCTCTGACTCTGACTTGGATAACTTCAACTAGCATTGCCTTCGACTTCGACTTGTATAACTTCAACTTGCATTGCCTTCGACTTCGACTTGGATAACTTCGACTAGCGTTGCCTTAGACTTCGACTTGGATAACTTCGAATTGCATTGCCTCCGACTTTGACTTGGATAAACTTCGACTTGCACTGCCTCCGACTTCAACTTGGGTAACTTCGACTTGCATTTCCTTCGACCTTGACTTGATAACTTCGAATTGCATTTTGGTCGACTCGATTTTGGTTGACTTACTTTGCCTCGATCCGAATTGTATTTTGGCCGACTCATTTTTCCAATTTCGACTTATGGGTGGTGTTAGCACTTTGTAAATTTGTTCAGCTGATAAAACAAATGATAGAGGTAACCTACAAACCACTTTAGAGCTAGGTAGAGAGGGCTCTCTCCTGTCACTTGGTCTTTAATATATGAGTTTTCTTTAACAAGTCACTGGCTAGGTTTTGTTGCTTTGAAGGGTTTTTTATAATTTTGCTGGCAAGGAAGGGGAGGGACACTTAGGGCTATGGAGTCAAACTCCTGAAAATGAATGGAAGCACTAACTAGTCAATAGAAATTTCCAGAGGATAAAGGCTAAATGAGGCAATGAATTTGAGTTATAAATTGTAATTTGCAGAGTGTAAGAAGAAAGGAAAAACATATAACTATATCAGAGCATTAAATAAAGTGAATTATGACTTAGTTAGGAAGAACTTAACATAATTTAAATTGCTTAAACCGAGAGCATCACAAGATCAATTATGGGCCTTTAACTATTGAATTTAAACAGAAGACAGTGAAACTGAAATCAAGAACACATGAAATACATATAAAGAAAGAAGACAAATCTCAGACCACCACCATTAGAATCCTTTCATGGAGATTTCAAGACATCTGCATGTGCATTCTATTCAACTTCATAAAATTACATTCAAGTTTCGAATAGATAAAATCATGCCCTTGCACTTCTGCCAACCCCTAATACATTTGAAACTCCTAATATTTATACAAGCTGAGTTCCTTCTATTTGAAACCGATTACAATGATTAGAAAGAAACGTTTCGTTTTTGAAATCGATTACAATGATCAGCAAGAAAACTTTTCTTGATCTAGATTCTGGCTCCTCTGGCATTTCAATCCCTTTCTTGGCCACTTGTTCTGCTTTGGTCTTCCACATGATCTGCCATCTTTAGTGACATCTAGACATCGTCTACTGGGCTTTAGAAAATTGCATTTTGTCTTACCCAACCTGATTATTTCCTTCCATTGCTAGTCAGAAGGAATATCATAATCTGTCAATTCCTTTATCAGAATCTCCAGGTCAATGTAGGAAGCATATGACATGATCAACAGTCCAAGATTGACTGCTTTGAACTGATTCAGAGTTTCAAAGTTTGTAATCAGATGCTCAACTAATGTAGCTCCTTTCAGATTTTCCTCCAGGGTTTCGAACTTAGAATGATCCATTTTGCACTGAGTCAAATGAGCATTGTATTCTTCCTTATCATACAACTTTCCTAATCCATCCCAAAATAGTGGAAGTCCTTTGGTAAACAATTCTTCATATAAATCTTTGAACTCTTGCATGCTCTGTTCCATCTGTGTTGCCTTAGTTTGGACTTATTTCAACGGGTTATGTTTAGCAATAACCCTCCTAGCCCAGATAATCAATGTAGTTATGTCTTTAACCCCAATAGTCTGAAGGTCTGCAGTAGGAACAACGTTGAGTAGATTTATGGCATTTTGGGCCCATTCTGATGGTTTCTCTTCTAAAGTTTCATTCACAACAGTGCATTTATTTCTGGTTATGTTGTCTTTGTTGGGTATGTGGTATATTCTTTGCACGAGTAGTAGTGTCTAAGCATATGCGCTGGGTGTGCAGGGGCCTGGGGGCACTGCCCCCAGAAAAAAAAAAATTATACCTCGGGAAACGTGACACTTACCTCAGGAAACATGTCATGTATTTAGGTTGTTTTTTCAGCACATGGTTTTTGCCGATGGTTTTCTATTTCCGGTTAAGGAATTAGGGTTTTGGACTAATCCAGGTCATTGGGTTAGGGTTTCGGATGCCGCTGGCTCCTATATGTATATTGTATTGTAAACAATGTAACACAATAAATGAATATAATATATGATGGTTTTCCCGGGTTGGGTTTCCAGGGGAAAAATCTATGTGTAATGTTTGTATTTTCCATTGTATTTTTTCTGTTCTTTTCCGAATATCTGTTTACAATAGACATTGTACAAGGTTAGAATTTACATTTGGTATCAGAGTTTTATTGGCTTCAGGGGGACGCCTTTGTGGTCAAGGATTTGGCTCGGGACTATGATAAGCCTTGTTACAGTGGGAGATCTACGATATTGTTTTTCAGGTGAAAAGAAATGGCAAGCAATTCGAAGATGGAGATCGAGAAGTTTAATGGGAAAAGCTTTGAGCTGTGGAAACTCAAGATGGAAGATCTTTTGGTGGACAGAGATCAACGGATCGCGGTAGATCCAGGTATTGCACCTACAGGAACTTCTGCAGATGACTAGAAAAAGATGGATCGGAAGGCAAAGAGCACAATCCAATTGTGTCTCTCTGATTCAGTATTACTGAATGTGTTAAAGGAAGCTACAACCAAGGATTTATGGAAAAATTTGGGGAAGTTGTATCAGTCTGAGTCCCTAGTAAATAAACTATTTTTGAGAAAGAAGTTGTATAACTTGAGGATGATAGATGCAGACTCGGTGGCAGAGCATTTGAATGCCTTCGATACTGTAGTAAATCAGTTAGTATCTGTTGAGATTAAAATTTCAGATGAAGATAAATGTATCAGTTTGTCGTGTTCTTTACCATACTCATGGGATAGTCTGGTTGTGGCCATAGGTAGTAATACAACTTATTTGAAGTTTGAAGAAGTGGTCTCATCCTTGTTGTTGGAGGAGATGAGACGAAAGAATATGGATAGACATAACACATACGCATTATTTGCAAGAGCACGTTCACAGGAAAGAAATAGATCTAATTTCTCAAGTGGGAGATCTAAGTCTAAGGGTATATCTAAATCTCCTGGAAAGTTTGCAAGGGTATGTTGGAGGTGTGGAAAAGAAGGGCACTACAAGAAGTAGTGTAGATCCAAAGTTAAGAAAAAGAAGGGATCTGAAGAATCTTCTTCTACAGAAGAAAAGACCTCCAAGGAAGAAGGAGGGGATGTGTACTTGGCCTCTTCAAGAACACATGCAGATCATGAGGCATGGTTGATTGACTCTGGTGCATCCTTTCACATGACTCCCCACAGGGAGTGGTTCTGCGAATATGAAAAGNACCAGAATCATAGGAAGAGGAAGGGTCAAGTTGAGACTCATAGATGGAAGGATTAGAACACTGCCTGGTGTTCTACACATCCCAGGTATGGCCAGAAATTTGATTTATGTAAGCAAAATGGAAGATGCTGGGGTAAAAACAATTTTTGAAAAGGGAACTTACAGGATGGTTCGAGGAGCAATGGTGTTGATGAAGGGAGTTCGGTTTGGAACTCTGTATAAGCTGCTAGGAAGCACTATTAGTGATGGGTGTAATAGCTCCATTGTTCCTGATATTGGAGTTGAAGAAGAAAGAACTCCTACAATCTCTGGAGAAAAGGT